>JAKSZU010000001.1:171870356-171947856 GCA_026018925.1 Tupaia tana | reverse complement strand
TTACAACTATATTGTTAAAAGCACAAACAAGTAAAATAGAATGTTTAAAGTTTAAAATTAGTTTACTAGTAGCTTCAAAAATGGTGTACAGGCTAGCTTGTGGTATGAAAGTTAAGGAGGCTGTATCCCACATGACCGACTTCATGCAGTTTGAGTCCCAGACCCAGTGACTTGAAAAACACTCTGGACACATGTGAGTGCATGTCTAAAATCCCAAGAGGAGAGTGGAGGACACGGGACTATGGCATGGCCATTCTCCTGAAGGGTGATTTCTCATTTACCCTCTGGTGAGTGAAGTATCATTATATCAAAACTGAAAAAAAAAATTGTGTACAAATTAATCTGTAATGCTATTGGCTAAATTTGAATACTGGTTGGTTATTATTTTTTATTATTCTTTTAACCACTATCACTAGGTTCAGGTTTTTTTTTTTTTTTACATTTTTAATTGTACAATGATTATATTTTGACATCAATTATATATATATATATATATATATATATGTGTGTGTGTGTGTGTGTGTGTGTGTGTGTATATATATATATATATATATATATAAATATATATATATATATAATATTTTTATTTTAAAGTTTTACCCTTATCATCACAATTTTCAGTGGCCTCTAAGGATTATTGTTTTATGATTTCATTATATCCTGAACAAGAGACTTAGAAGATTCTGGGCTGTTCTATAAACTACTAAATAACCAATTGTTAAATAGCATCCTCTGTAGATGCAGTCTCTGGTCTTGAAGGCTGAGAGACCAGCTAATCTATAAGGGATTCTTCTTTATCATTTGTATTTGAGGTGATCTAATTTTCAAACTAGAGTAGGAGAAAAATCATATTCCTTTACTATGTGGACACTGCTTTTCCCTCTCCCTCTCCAAGGTTTTTGCCAGAGGGTGCCAGTGCCCACTGGAGGGAGACAGAGAGGTGGGATGGCCATGACACAATCTCTTCTCTAATTTCCTTCTGGGATTCTGGGCATACATGCACACTCACCCAACATGATTTCAAATCGTGAAGTCTGGGACTCAAACTGAGAGTCCAGTGCCTTAATCACCATGCCACCTACTGGTTCCAAGGAAACTTTTTTTTATTTAATCCAAATTCCCATTTCTGACTCATTCTCTTTCAGAAAATCCTGACTGGACTTCTCCATTAGGCCAGATGACCCCCTATCTCTGTAGGTTCTGCATCTGTGGATTCAATCAACTGCAGATTTAAAATTTTTGAAAAAACAAACAAAAAAGAACTGGTTGCATCTCTACTGAATAGGTACACATGTTTTTTTTCTTATTAGTATTTCCTAAACGATGCAGTATAACAACTGTTTACATATCATTAGCATTGTATTAGGTATTACTCATATTATAGAGACTATTTGAAGTATAGTGGGGATTTGTATAGGTTATATGTGAAAACTGTTCTACGCCATTATATAAGAGCAGCTGAGGATTTTGATATCTTCAGGGATCCTGGAACCACCTTCCCAGGGTCCCTTAGGGTGAAATGTACTCCTAGTTTTCTGGCTTTCTAGAAGCATCCTGCTTTTTTCTCCTCCATTTTGTGTCACACTATCCCGAATTAAGTCCTTCATTGTACTTCTTTCAAGCTAATTTTGTGTTTCTCCTTGTCGGTTCTATAGTTCTCCCACAATTTAAAATAAATAGACTTTGGGACCAGCAGTTAGCGTAATGGCTATGTTGCTGGACTCCCATGCAGTCGACCGCGGTTCGAGTCCCAGATCCGGTGGCTTAAACTCACGCCGGGCGCGTGTGCGTGCATGCCCAAGTTCCTGAGAGGAGAATGGAGGAGAAGGAATTGCGGTGTAGCCATCCTCCCTGGGGGGTGATTTCCTGCTTTCTGTCTCTCTTTCTGTCTGTCTGGCGAGCGCACATGCCCTATAGCAAAAACCTCTCCAAAACAAAGAAAAAAAGTTAAATAGACATTTTCTTTACTTCTGTACTATATACAGATATAGACTACCACCTTGAACTTAATCATTTTTCCTGCAATATTTATTGAATGATGGATTAACACAAGAATAGGAATATGGCACAGAAACAGTTAAATTCCTTTACCTAGTTTCCCAAGAATAACTGACAGGAAAATTTCCTTTTCTCTAAGGCCCGGAAATTATGAAAATGTGTCAGAGCCCCCACTTTCCATGTCTCTATGACAAAGGCTAAATGAATGAAGGTGCCCCACGGTAAGAAGCAGAGATAGAATAGGAAAAGATGGGGGAGTCTTTGTCAGGATAAACCCCTCAATGTAGGCCCATGCAGAGTCATGGTCCCTTTGGAATTTCCTCCAACTCTGAGTTACCCTGACACCCTTCTAATAAGGACATTTTAATATAGCCTACAATTGGAATCATAATGTCCATGTGAAGCAATCTTGACTAATCAGGATAGAATAGGAAAGCAATCTGATTTACGAAATGCCTGTGGATGGAAGCACAAACTACCCTAGTAATATGCATGAGTCTCCCCAAGTAAGAAGCACCTCAGAGAGGTAAGGTGTGATCACCTGAGTCATAATACCTCTGTGGGAAACTGAATTTATTCATAGCCCCATTTTCCAGATCAAAGTAGAGATATTCAGGCAGTAATTATTAACATCATGATGTTGAGATTTAACATTTATAGAGTGCTTATAATATGCCCAGACCCATAACAAGCTCATTCCATCAATCATGCCTCTAATCCTCATGAAAACCCAGGAAGTACATTCTGTCATCATCTCCATTCAAGGAAGCTGAGGCATACAAGGGTTAGGTCCTTTCTTGAGGCACGAAGCTGGTAGTTAGATGACACAAAATGTATGGAAAGCCAGGACTTAGATTTTTCTATTTGTCTAATTAGTCTTTTATCTCGTATAATTACTATAAATAGGTATTGATGTATATGTATAGGTGTTTTGGGGTAACTTTTGTGAAAGAGCCATTTTCTTTAACCTAACTGATCTATTTAAAATAAATGACTTAATGTCTCTTGTAAATTAGTTCTACATCTATATCATTATTCTTAATTGTTTTTCTGATATGTAGACCCAAATACCGGACCAGTATGTAGTTCAGTTAAATTGCAGTGTAAATTTATGAAGAGGACAGGGTGAGATAGTGGGAACAGTAGCTACTGAATAACCAAAATGGGGTTAGTTTATGAAGACCTTAAATATCAAGCTAAGGACCCCAGGTTTTCTTTCTAAGTGAAGGGATCAAGGGGAGACTGGTTTTTATTGTGCACTTGTTCATATCTTTCAAGACATGGTTCTAGAATAACTGCTGCTCACTCTCTCTTGGACCGTTTACCTTGCTTTCTACTTTAATGTCATACATTTAATTTCCCTATCCTCCAATTTTAAATTACTACTTTGATTGCATTGCTCTCAAAAAGCAACAGTTTCTCTTTATGGCCTACTGACTTAAGTTTAGATATTAAGACCTAGAATTAGCTAACTTTGATATAAATTTGAGGTTTCACTTTTGCCAGGACAGCCTCTTCCTTCCACTGAGACCTCAGTCGGTCTGCACCCTGATATGACCTGCCATTTTAAATCTTGGTACTTCCTATACCCGCAGTGGTCTTCATCTACCTTCTTCCATGGGAAAAATACTCCACCTTCTAGTGACATAATGCTATGCTCTGTGAGGCTGATGCACATGACAAGGTTCTGGATTCATGGCCAAAGACCTTCTTGACTATGTCAGGTACATGTGATCCAGGCTGATTGAAACATGATTGAAGACCCTGTTTGTCATGGCTGTCTGTCTGTCTCTCTTGCTCATGGTTATATATATATATATATATATATATATATATATATATACAGCAAATGAACCAAAATCAAACAGACCCCAGAAATATGCTATTTGTTAAGTGTCCAGTTTGCAATTTTTCCTGTCCTCTAAATCAGCAGTTCTTCATTGGGATGATTTTTACCTTAGGGTTCATTTATCAATGTCTGTAGACTTCTCTTGTTATTTTCACCTGGGGGAGATGTGCTACTGATATGGATCCTGTTTGCTATCTAACTCTACGTCTTTTTTAAACAATAATTTATTTTATTTATTTATTTAGATTTGAACAGATAGGGACAGAATGTGAGAGAGAGAGAGAGAGGGAAAGTATGAAAGCAAATTACCAGGTCCAGGACTTGAACTGCAGTAGGAGTCGAGTGCCCTTACCCCCCATGCCACTTGCTGACCCCCTCTATCTAACTCTACTTCTAAAAGCTGCCTGGAAACAGGAAGTACTGATACCTGTTCTACTTAGGTAAACTGCCTGCTTCAACAAGTTGTCAATCTCTAGGAACTAGGGAAAGTAACATAGTTGCTTCTAGTTTCCTTTGTCTGTAACACCTGTAATCCCTAACTATATAGCCTTTATAACTTCCCCAAGATGGAACCCAGACTTTGAAGTATGAGCTACTTTGGAGTATGAGCTCCTCCGAGTCTGCCAGTGCAATAAACCTGAGTTTTCCTACTCTCTGAGTGGCGCTTGGTTTCTTGGTGATCTGTTTTCTGCAACACTGCCAGTGTCTAGTGAGTACAGATCAGGGATGTCTCTAAACATCATAAAACATATAGGACAGCTCCCATACCTCCCAATAAGTAATTATCTACTTTAAAATGTCAATTTTGTCAAAGATGAGAAACTAGGCTATAATAAACTATAGTTTATCAATTAGCACAAACGTTTGCATGTTAAAATAAATAGTTTGAATTATCTTGCAACCTTTTTATTGTTCTTATTTAGAAACATTTTGACAGGTAATGCTCAGCTTAATTTCTGAAGTACATACATGAGGGCTATAGAAAATCTTGAGAGCAATCATGTGACATTTACTAAGCTGTTACTGAAGCCAAAGTCTCACGGGATTTTGTTTGTGCAGGTCTTTTGTGAGCCACTGGGAAACATCTATCAGTGTGTTTATATGGTATTAATATTACTGTGATTCATTATTATTATCTTATTATTGAAACAAAATGATGGCTTAAGAGCAGGCTTAATACCATTATCACACTTGTCATATGTACTACCATGTTGAATAAAACTATAATGACTATATTTATCATCTTTTTATATTTGTGATTTGTTGTGACTTCATTTAACATTTTTTTTTGTATTGCTGGAGGGCACACATGCTAGACAGGCAATGAGAGAGAGAGAGAGAGAGAGAGAGAAATATCACCCACCGGTGGGGCATGAACAAACCACTTCCTTTTCCCTCCATTTCTCTATCCCATCAGGATTTTGGCAACATATGCACACATTCCCAGTATATTTTCTGGCCACTGGGGTTGAGATTTGAACTGTAGTCAGCCAGGTGGGATCCAGATTTGTATGCTTGTGCTTAACTGCCTTGGTCAGCACTGGCCTTATTTCATAATTTAATGAAATATTTAAGTTTATATGTGATGTAGAAGAAGCTATTCCTTCATTTCCTGTAGTTTCCTCCGTAGGCTTACTCTGGAAATCACCTGGGGCTTTTCCGGACAGTTCTCAGGCATGACTATGGCTTCCACCTAAAGCCCTTCCTTCCTTTAAGACTTTTTCTGACTTCGTGAATGTGCTCAGCCCATGAATGTGTATGAGGATAGAGAAGATCAGAAATGCTTGGGAATTATGACCCTGAGAAACAGCTCTCAATGAGGAATAGGAGTGGTGTGTACCTCAGCTTTTTTGCTTCTCGGGACAGCGTTCTGAGATATGATCTGAATTGTCTCCTGGAAGACCTGGAATTTGGCTGAGTGCCAGTTTTTCTTTATTTCTTTTATTTATTTGCTTATTTGAGATATTTTTGACATAGGAAGTGTGTGTTCGTCAGAGACACAAAGAAAGAGAGAAAGTGAGAAATCAACCACTGGGGTATGGCCAGGTCACAATCCCTTCTCCTTCATTCTCTTCTTGGGATTTTGAGCATGCATTCATGTGCACCTAGCATGAGTTTCAAGTCTCCAGGTCCTGAACTTGAACCACAATTGGCCATGTGGGAGTCCAGCAACGTAACCATTATGTCATCTGCTGGTCCCAAGCCCCAGTTTCTCAGAGTGATGATCCTATTTTTATGACTCCTACATTGGCTTTTTCTTTTCTCCATATCACTGCCTATTCAAGTCCACATTGTGACTAGTAACTGAATCTAGGTGATTTATAGCCATAGATGTTATTTTACTCATGACTTGGAGGTACAAAGTCCAGGGTCCCTCCCTGGTGGGGATCTTCTAGCTGCTTAACAATGTGGCAGATGGCAGGAGAGCACGGTCTGTGTTCTCTGTGTGCTTCCTAATCTCATTCCCTCTCCTTATAAATTACCAGAGCTCAATCATGGGACCCTGCCCTGGTGACCTCGGTCTCTCTTCTTAAAGGCTCCACCTTTCAACACCATAGTTAGATCACATTTGCAGCCTTGTAATACCACTTCAATGGCTCAACACATGAATATTTGGGGGGAACATATTGAGATTATAGTACTGCCTCACCCTCACTGTGCTCATGAGATCACCTCTCAATATAAGCTAATTGTGCTCAAGTTCTTCTCCTGGAATTTGTTTTGGGAAACCCAAGCTAAACATTCATTTTTCTTTTCTTCTTCAATTTTTTTTGTCTTTGATAATCTTTTTTAAAGGTCCTTTATATTGGACAAACTTCAATCCTGATTATCTCTATTCTCCTCTCAAAGAGCAAATTACAGTTGATGATAACATGTATAATATTGTCAACTGGACTGGTCCGAGTATTTCATAGTGTGTAAATTCTCTTTACAAGTCAAATGATGTATAGTGATTGAATGTTCAAAAAATAATGAGAATAAATAATAATAATCTGGAAAAAAAGAAAGAAAATGATTAACTGTGAACTCTGAAAGCCCCTTCCTATACTAGGAAAAAGGGAAGCTGGTGAGTATCACTGTTACAAACACATAATTCTCTTCAAAAGAAATACTGAGTTTTTATGACATGAGATAATCTGTCTACAAAATTAGTTGTTTTATATTAAGAAACCTATTTTAAAACTCTACCTATATCATTTGTTAGTAACAGACCTTCTGAGTGAAAGCATTGAACTATGATGCCATTTTGACCCAATTCATTCAACAGTCCTGCCCCTACAGCTGTTGTTAAATTAGAGAAGCAAACAACAAACCAAACAAAAACAGAAAGTATGTGTCAATTTGACTTGCATTCCATAAACAAGAGCAATGCTCCTATAAACAAAAGGAGGTCGGAACTGGATGGGGATGTCTTCAATGGCTCGTGGGATTGGCAATGGATTAACTGAGCTCTTCCTTTCTGGGTCAACAGTCTGAATCCAGCCCAGGTTACTTGAATCCAAAAACGTCATTATTATTTCACAACTGATTTATACACTTCGTGGAATGAGTCTGGTTTCACTCCAGATTTTGTAAGGCAGGTGTGTGCAGCCTAGCATTCTCTCTCACACAGAGCAGTAATTGGCCCCCTTGTTAGCAGCCTCGACAGAAAGGCCAGGGATTAAATGAACATCGAAACTGAACTGCACTCACTAGAGCAGGCTTAGGAGCCTCAGTCCACTGGACAGACAGGATTGATAGCAAAGTAGCATTTTCCTTTTTCTGCCTTGCACTGTGTAGATTGACAGGAAAATTCAAAATACCAGATGTCAGCTTGCTATTTGTCCAGGGCACTTAAAACATTTTGAAAAGAAAAGGATTTCAAAGGAGCTTATCAAAAATTGCTTTTGGCGTGGAGCTCTGCTTGACATGCTTCAACATAAGAGTAAAATACCACAGCCGAGTTATAACCCCTGCATACCCAAGTTCGTCATCTCAACGCTGGCAAAGCCCACATTGACACAGTTTTCCTTCAGGAGCTTGGGTGAAAGGTGGGGCTTCATTTGATTTTCCTCTGGCTTCACGAAAGCTAATAGAGTGGTCATTTTGAACAGTTAGTACATTAAGAAGTAAAAAATGAATTTCAATTTTCATAATTTACTTGGGGTATCTTTAGGAGTGTGTATTATTAGTTTGTCCTAATGCAAAACTACCAACTGAAACTAATCTCCCTAATGAGGTTCATTTGTCCTTTGACAAAGCAATAAATAGTTTCCTCAAGAAAAACTTAACTAATAGTGTGGCCAATACCTTATAATTAATTTTCTTTCCCAATCCTTGCAAGCATGAAAATAAACAGTAAATTTTTCATTTGTTCATCTCTTTAAAACAACTGTTTAACAGAGATATGCTTGATTAATGGATTTAATTTGTTCCTTTCTTCTGCAGTCAGTTTTCATATTACATTGGTTATCAGAGGAGAGGACAAGAATGTGGGCATCCTCGTCGCTCTCCACTCCATCAGTGTCAGGGTTGGCTTCTAGCTCCGGGTCTGCATCTTTAACCTTTGTCGTCCTGCAGAATCTTTCATCAATCTGTGTTACAGTCACCTTGGGAAGAAAAGGCAGAAGCACTCAGTCAGCACTTACAGGTAGTAAAGTGTGTCATTATTTCTAACAAAATGCTGGCAGCAGTGCACCTTTCATTTCCAACTGAAATATGATTTGTGAGATCAGCAACCCAACTGTTAAAAGAGAAAAATGGAAGGTACCTGTTTGGTCACTACAAGGCCCTCTGCAAAAACCAACACAAAATACCTAATGCTTTCCTGCATGCTGAGCACTATGAAATGACTGGGACTAGTTTTGCAAATTGAATATTATTGTCAGATTATGAAAGTACTTATGGATAGGTCAAATAGCATCATAAAAAAATATAACCACAGTGTTCTTAATACTGACCATTTTATAGTAGGGAACAAATCTCCGTGGTTCAGACCTGTAGTTCACTAGACTTTTCAGTGCAGTGTAAATAGTCATAAACTCTAGCTTGAAGGGTTTTTATTATTTTTTAAAACATATGTGTAACATAGACCTTACAGAAAAATGGAGAAACTTTAAGGAATACCTTTTGGTGGACAATTTTTCACTCTAACATGAAATTCAAAATTAAAACAATTTATGTGTAGAAAATTTACTTATGATGTATAATTTTTCCAAGTGAGTTGCCTTTTTCATAGTAAAATACAAAGATCTAAATGAGTACATTTAAAATAAAGAAAATATAATGCTGGCAATGCAAAAAAAAAACTTGTGCAATATTATTTCGGATATTGAGTTCCAATGTTTTTAAAAATTACCTTTCTTTTGGGCCAACAGGTGTTGTGATAGTTAAAGCAGAGGCTGGATTCCCACTGGTTGGCCATGTTTCGAGTCCCAGGTCTAGTAGTTTTAAGATCATGCCAGATGCCTGTGGACACATGACCAAAATCCCGAGAGGAGAATAAAAGACAGAGGATTGAGGCATGACGATCCCCCTGGTAGGTGATTTCTCATTTTCCCTCTCTCGCTGTCCCCCTCCTCTCAGTGAGTGCATGCACCCTATGGCAAAAGCCAGAACTAAACAAAACAAACACAACAACAAAAACTAACTAAATAAATAATAAAAACCCTTTCATTTATGTAGTTGAGAATTTCTTTAACATTAAGTGCCTTTCATTATTTTCTTGCATCCTTGTTAGTATTACTGAATATTTCTATTGCAATATTTTGTGTAATAACTTCAAATTAATACTTGGAGGAATAATAATACAACAACTGATTTGGGTTTTAATGTTTCTATATTCATAGTACAGAAAATTAATTTATTCAACTTTCATTTTTCAGCCAGAATTGTGTAAACTGAGCTAGTTGATATATATATCTATATATATATATATAGATATATATATGTTGTTAGCTATTGTTTCCCCTCAATTAAGTCCTCTTAAAACAGGGAATAGTCAAATTAAATTTTTCTTCACAGATCGATATAGGCATCATCATTGTCTCATTTCTTCTTTATTTTTCTGAAGAATTATTTTATTTAACTTCATTTATTTATTTTTATTTGACCAGAGAGAGACAGAATGAGAAGGAGAGAAAGTGAGAAGGCAAGCCGCCAGGTCCGGGATTGAACCACGGTTGGCCATGTGGGAGCCCAGTGCCCTTAACCACATCACCTGACGGCCCCTTCTCATTTGTTCTTAGTATTAATGACCAAACCTCTTGTTTTCTTCAGGGGCATTCTCCTCATAACTTTTCTTGAAGCATCAATTATTTCATCACTCTTTAACTCAAGTTTCTTCATAAACTTGATGTTTGTTCTTCCTTCAATTTTAGTAGAGTTCATGTTGCTCTGATAGGGGCTCTTTTCAAACTCATATCTTATCTTTTTTAATACCTCAAACTAGATTCTGTTTTGACATGCTCTAACAAGGTAGTAAAAGTTTATGCTGGTCGAAAAAATTGAAATCCATGCATAGTTTCTTCATAATACACATTTTTCATGAGCTTTTAAAAGACTTCTCATACTGTCTGTCTTTACCAATAAATGGTGTTTTCTTCACATCTAATCTGCAAGCTTTTCTCGGCTCCCTCTCACCATGACCGTATCCCTCAGGCTCAGGAACAATACCTGGTATAGAGTAGAGCTCAGTAAACATGCATTGTTTGAATATATGTATAACTTGGTCATAAATAGCAAATAATATTTATTGTTTTTAAATTACAAGTACCTTTTACTAGATATCAAATGAAAACTACTGTGAAAGACATTCTACATAATATATGAGGCAGCTTATACAAGAATATCTTACCCACTGTATGCAAATTAATGTATTTATTTGCTAGTATATTTAAATTTAAATTATAAAATTATCCCAGAAAGCAGGCAAAAAATATTTTCTCTTAGGAAAAATTATAGGTATAAAGTGCTTCTGTTATTTATTTTTTTATAAAGTAGACACATGTAGCAAAATATTGCATAGTTTTATAAATATGCCTATTATTAGAATTTCCAAAATTATTTCATGCCCCAATCTCTCTTACTCTCATCCCTTAGGTAAATGCTGTAAGAACCCTTCCACAATGTTTCTAAATTATAAAACTTTGTTTATGCAGCTCAGAAGAGAGAGAGGAAAAAATCTCAGCAAAGCAATTTTTATATTAAAATTATAACTTCAGCTGTTCCATAGATAGAAATTTTAATAGCAGATAAGAAAAACCAAATGAGGGAAGCTTGTTAGTGTTCTGATACAGTCTGTTGAAAATACGAGACAATTCTGTCTGAGTAATTTAAGAGAATAGTTTATTCAGCTCACAGTTTGGAGGTCCAAGGTCCAGAGGCCATATCTGGTGAGGGCTCTCTGGTCACACTACCTGGCAGAGGACAGGAAAGGGTGTATCTGTGTCCTGGTTTGATTCTCTCTCATTTTAAGCTGACAAAAATCAATCATGATGATCCCACCTTGTTGACCTTCATCCTAATCTCTTTTAATAAGGTATAGCTTCTAATACTAGTTAGAATAGTCAAATTAAAATTTCACCGTCTTAGTCTTATCACAATCAAATTTCAACACATGAATCTGGGGGTGAGGGAAGATATGATATCCAAACTACAGCAATTACTAGGAAAAGACAGTCTTCAATAAATCTACTTGTTTTATTTATTGCTTTTTTTTGAGAAATTTTTGCTATAGGGCACATGTGCTTGTGGAGAGACAAAAGAGACAGAAAGTGAGAAATCCTCCCCTGAGGGAGGTGACCATTTAGCAAACTCTTCTCCTTCCTTCCCCTCTTGGGATTATCGGACACACATACGCACCTGGCATGAGTTTGAAGCTGGCAGGCCTGGGACTCCAACCACAGTCAACCATGTGGGAGTCCAGCACCTTAACCACTACACCATCTGCTGGCCCCAATACTTGTTTTAAATCAAAGGAATCTACAAAACTCTTTCCAGTTCAGTCCATGTTTAATAAGAGGAATATCTAGGTCTTTGTTATAATTTCAGATTGTTATTTAGTCCTCAGCAGTTTATAGAAATAAAAGAAGCCCAAATAAAGTTCAAATGTTTTTGTTCAATAAAGCCTCAAGCTTCCCTTTGAGATTTCATCCCCTTCTGTTACCTTTGGGTAGACCTCTGTGTTGTTCCACCCAGGCTTCTGTTCTCAGTTCAATTTCATTCAGCTCCAGCTGGACATATTTACTTTTTTTTTTTTTTTGGCTATATTTATGTTGTCCAAGATCTGCTGTTGACTGCTGCCAGCATTATACTTTCTTTCTATGTTTCCCTTCCAATTTTCAGAAAAATTGTTATTTCATTATTGCATTTTTTGTTTGCTTTTGTCATAGGACACTTGCACTTGCCAGACAGAAACAGAGAGAAACGGAGAAGGAAAGTGATAAATCACCCCTGGGGTGTTGGCCACACTGAAATCCCTTCTTTTCCCTATTCCTCCTGGGATTTTGGGCACACATGCACGTGTGCCTGGTGTGATTTGCAAGCCACCAGGTCTGGGACTCAAACTGTGGTTGACCATGTGGGAGTCTTTAAACAAAACTAAAAAAAAAGAAAGAAAGAAAGAAAAAGCTATAGTTTACATTGGAATCTACCAAGTCGACTTGATTTTGGATCATTGACTATCCAGGGGGTAACCTGCCTATCATCTCTGACACCAGTGCTCATTGCTCATCTTCCTGGAGTAAATGCCTTCTACAAAAGTAGGCAAAGGTATCCCAAAGCAATGAAGACTGTGACAAGCTAGGACAAAAGGAAACTGGATTAAAGGATACTTCAAAGGCAAAATAATATACACAAATACAGTTTTGCTTCCAATACAGATAATTACATTAAACTACAACAAAACTTGGCCCATTAGAATCACAACTTCTTAAACATAATCTCTTGCTAATTATCATTTATATTGCCTATAATAACAAGATCTGGCAAATAATAACATTTTAATGCTAGGGTTTGAACAGAACTTTTCCTATTTTTATTTTATTCTGCATGCATATAATTTTTGTAATTACTTAAAGCAGAACTCTCAGAAAATTTAAATAATTATTTTCATACAAGTATAAAATAAGCATACATTATTTTTAACTCATTAATTAACAAGGAAACCAATAGAAGTTTAAAATTAGTAAAATACATTTTGAATCAGATATTTACATTTCATACCTGTTAAAATTCATTTGCATTATAATGAGTGAGGATCATTTGACACTGTGACCTGGAAGAATTTGTTTTACTCAAATTCTATCAGGTAACTTCTAGTAAATTTCTTAGTTAAAGACATTCAAAAATACTCACCTGATAGCATCAGGTAACCCCCAAACAGGTACTACACAATAACCAGCATTTCATTGAAAGCAAGCCCAATAATCTATTTTGCCCATTGTCAAGACTGTAACCGTTTTTCCTAATTATTTTTATATTTAAAAAGTATTTGTAAATATTAAATTAACCTGTTGTTTTCATAATTACATGAAAATTTGAGCTTACCTCAATTTTTTTCTTGAGAGAAAAATAATTTCCCTCCTTTTGTTTTCCCCTAATATTATAATGGACACTATCTTTATTGCTTCTTTTCTTTGCATTTCATGTAAGAATATTGAAATATCTTAGATGTGATACATATTGTCTTAAGAAAACGTGTTGTTTTAAAACAATTGAAAATTACTTAAGCTGAGAAGTATCCCATAGCTGACCCTTCCCTGAAGAAGGAAAGTGGGTGTGAAGGGGATACCACCGATGTGCTCTCAAATTCCAGAGAGAGGAAGGCGTAGTGCGAAGACAACCATGTGCTCGATGTGCTCGATGTGCTCGAGGGGAACAAAAGTAATTCAGATCTCTTTGAATTCTGAAACGGTGTTAAGCCCAACTGGAGAATCGAATCAGTACTATCACAGGGAGTCACCAAATTTACTTGAAAACACCAATGTACAGGTTAAGCCATGGAAGCTGAACATTTCTTTAATTTCTGGGTTTTAATGGGTGAGATAAAGTAGTAAGAGAAAATCTCATTCTGTTTGGCTCAGACACAGGACCTGTTTAGCGCAATAGACATTTGATTATTAAGCCTGGGATAAGAAATGGAGTCACCTCTTGGGACAAAAAGGCATTTTTGTGTTGTAGTGATTACTTGACTGTTTAAATTCATGTGTGTCCTTCAGGCCATACGAGCATGTGAATATGTTTGCTACATTACTGCTTGTCTAGAAAGAGATGAAGCAAGGTAAAACAGAATAATAATAAGGTTGCGTGAAATAGTTGTGGATGAATAGCTAGGATCCTTTATGAAGGTATCCAAAATCTAGGACAGAAAGGAAAAACATTATGAGATAAGCCCTGGGCTGTTAGGCTTTCAATTTGTCACCTAGAACTAGTGAGGGTACTACTGAGAATAAAGTACATTTAAATGCTACCTGTAAGTAAAATAGAATTAATTTAATAAGCTACAAAGAAGGCCAATTCTTTTTACAACTTTATGAAAAATTTATAATTTATACACTTTACCAACTATCAGAAATAAAGAATAAGTCTAACTGTAAATTAAAATGGAACATTGTGAGCTCATTATTGTAAGTAATTTATTTTCCGGCCCCTGGTATGACCTGTGTATTAATAGTTACTTGCTTTTTTACTGGTTTTAGAAATTGCAGTATGTATGTACGTATTTGGTCTTGTCACTTTCAAAGAACAATAAATGAAAGGAAGTAACTAGTGAAGAAAGAATGATATAACAATCCAGAAATAGTCTACAAATCTTTTTATATTATTATTACCATTAAACTATATCCTTGCTAAAATTTTCATTGTCTTATAGAGTGTGTACATTTAGAAGATATGGTACTCACTGTTGGGGCTCAGAGCACAATACCCTAAAGTATGACGCTTTGACATTCTGAATGCTTTGAATGGGTCTCAGAAGCAAGGACTCTAATCTCCTGCCTTTCTATCTCTCAACCCACCTTCTCCATGCAACAAGTCATAGAAATGAAGATTACTCTCCCAAAGGCATGTCATTAAAACAAAACTCCTTACTGAAAAGCAAACCATAAAATGCAGAAAGGTTATTCTCTTTTTTTTCCCTTCTCTCTTAAAGACCCTCATTCCAGAAGAACTTGATGCTACACCAGGGAGGAAGAAATGCTACACAGAAAGATAAAAAATAATCTGCTCAGTCTTGCTGGTTTCTTCTTTTGGTCTATTATCATTAAATCAAACCCTTTGTCCAATTACATGGCTGTTCTTAGTCCAACCTAGGAATGATAACTGACATTTTCTCTTGGGTCTTTAAACTTCATTTATGAAGTTTCCCATATCATGTGTAAGTTTGATTAGATCATTGTTTATGCTTTTATCTTGTTAACCCGCTCTTTGTTATAGAAGTGTTGAATGTGAACATTCTGATGGGTAAGGAAAGGTATCACACCTTCCTGCCCTTCTTACACACAATTGCCTTGATTAAAAGACAATTGGTATTTCCGTAACGTATAACATATCATCATCTTCTCTAAGGTAAGGATCAGCTAACCAGATATCTGTTTCGTAAAACTATGGTATATGTTTATTAATTCTAGAACCCCTTTTGTAAACATTGATCCCAATAATGAGTATATTACTTCAAGATGTATTACTGAATTTTTCATTATTATGTTAAAATTTGGAATATAAGACATAATTCTCAAAGATATGACATAAACCCACAAAGAGCTTGCAAATAGTCTGTTACTATCAATTGAAAATAGAATAATTAAACAACAAGTAAATGATTAAGGAAATGACCTGACTCTAAAGATAAAATATAACTCAGGTATTAGTAAAGTCCCTGCATGAAGTTGACAATTACTTCTGAAAAATCTCAAAAATGTCCTTGGTTTTTTGGAAAGATAGGAATTATCAGTAATTTCATCTGTCTGAGAGATGAAAGGAAAATATGTCATAAATGCCCAAATGAAAGGAAATAATTTTCTTGGTCTAAAAATTAGCTCTCATAAAACTTAAGAATTGCTTTTTATTTTAATTCTCTCTCTTTCTCTCTCTCTGTGTGAGGGGTTTCATTTTATAGGAACAATATCTTAATTACCTTATTGTGGTTACTAAAGTTGTATTGGGAATGCACATTAAACTAAAATGTCTTAGATCAATATTAAATTTGAATGCTTATAGAGAAAACCCAAGAAACTCATTAAAAAATGGAACAGCAAAGAAATATAACATAATTGATTCCTTCTTATGACTCTTGACTTCACAAATTCAAATGTTTGTGATACAAATGAGCTTTCTGCAGATTACATGAAGTAGTGAAGTAAATGGACACATTTTGGAGATCATAAATAACCAGTGGAGACTTCGTGCTTAGGGAAAAAAATAAGAATTTAAAATGCTCTGAACTGACAACAAATTGTAAGTAAAGATGATGTGATTTGGAGAAATCGGTTTCATGATTCACAACATGTCTCAATGATCACAAAGACAGTCATTTAAATAAAATTGTTCATATGAGATGATAAAATATTTTATGATATATAAGTGAAAACTATAATTTGAAACTGATACGTCAGGAAAATTATCCAAGCTTTGGAAGTAAGGTAAAAAGGGTAATTAACACATCCTTCAATGTGAAGGGCTCAATAGACACCATAGAATACTCTAAGGAATGTATTTGTGATATACTTACTTTGTTTACTATTTTTTTAGAGAATTATTTAATTTAGTTTATTATTAGTTTTTAAAAATTTACCAGAGAAAGAAAGCACGTGTATGAGAGAGGAAAAGTGAAAAAGCAAGCTACCAGGTCCAGGACTCTGACAGCAGTTCACCATGTGAGAGTCCAGTGCCTTAACCACCACACCACCTGCTGGCCCATGTTCTTTACTATTTATTAAAGGTCTTAAACATAATAAGGTTCATTACAAACTTAGACTTTTACATGATAAAGTTGCAAATATTTTTCAAACATGTTATAGAATACACTGTAAGAGAGAAAGACAATTCTGAAGACAGCTTCCTCCCCATTTTCCTTTGATTCAGGTGTGCTGTTGTCCTATAAATCCTCCATCTTTTCACAGTCTCTGTTCTCTGAGAAGTCTCCCTTCTGGTCATCCTTCAGAGTCTTCAGGAACTCACTCTTCCTGTCAGTGGTTTTGTGGGTCAACTTTATCAGACAAGAAAAGTGGATCTCAATTGGAGTAGTACTGGAGGGACTCTTTGGGAGAACTTAGAACTGTGCCACCAGTCAGTACCATTGGTTTAGTAACTGAGACTGGACTGGTAAAAGAAGACTCTCTGCTAGAGCAAAAGGATCCATATTTGTATTCCATTTGGTTAGATTTTCATGCATTGGGCTTGGAAGGAGATGGTGTAGACTTAGGAATCAGATTCTTATAGACATTTGGAACCATGGTTGATGATTTGTTCCCATTTGCGTGGTGAGATCCTGGTGAGGTAAATGCAGTGGAACAGGCAGCAACAGGATCTTCTTGGGAAGGTTTTTCGATAACTAGCAGCTTAGAGGGTTGCTTGGCATGAGGTGGGTTTCCCACACTCCAGAAGGGGCCCCAATACGTCTATATAACTGATTCTGTTTGCCAGCTTCTGGATTTGAAATAAGAAAGTCTTCCTCTTCAAACTGCAGCTTTTCTACCTTATCTTCTTTCTTTTCTTCCCTAATCTCCATCGGTGGCTTTCTGGAAAGGCACAGCCTTTCAGGGAGTGGGAGCTGCCATTCCAGTGTCAATGACTCCCTGAGCCACCTCCACTATTCTGGCTTATGCCATCATAGCTTCAGGAAGCGCCATGCCAACCAGACACTCTCCCTGTGATTCCAGTATCTGCTCTTTTAGAGACACAGGAGTCCACAGAATCATGCAGAACAGGGAGCGCTGGTGCCAGGAATCTGCTGTAGTTCTTAGGAGTCCATCGTTAAAAAAGCCATCAGAGGAATTAGGTCGATGATGGCTTATTGCAAATTGACCTTCTCCTTGGATAGGTGCTCCGTGTGTTTTTCAAAGGTGGCTGTAGGTGACTTTGCTGAGTGTGGCGTTGAGAAATTTAGTCAAGCAGGAAAGAAGTCATGCTCCACCGTTTTGGTCCAGTATCTCTTTTCAGCCAGGTGAGGTATCCAGCCTCACGACCAGGATCCCAGAATGTAAAACCGCGTGGTCCTGTTTCCCAAATTCCCTGAGTCTGCTAGCTTGGAGCTCCTACGAAGTTTTCTTGTTATAAGAGTGCTTAGGTAGCCTAGCAGGCACCAAGACACCAGGCTCCGTGTAGCTCATTCTCTCCATCCCCTCAATTGCTCATCTTAAACTATCTAGAGTCCTTGACTCCTTTCCAAAGGGGAAGAAAGGAGAAGGAGAAAGTGGGACATAAAGGCATGTGTTACATTTTTAAAAAGGAAGGAAGGGGAAAGGGCTAAGTCTACATTCACCTCATACAGCTTCCTTGACTTATGGCACTATGACGTTTCAATAGGTAACACGTGGACCTTTCACAGGAACAAAAGCATTGCTCGTAAGAAGGTCATAGAAGACAGGTAGGCTCACATGTGGGCAAATAGTGTCACCAAGGTGACAGAGCAGAAATATTATATGAAAACACTAGAAAATATAGAAGCAGTCAACTACAGTGTTCATACACCCTCGTCCTTAAAATACAAATCTCAGTATTCTTACACAACTGCTGATAAAGTGTGCACATAGGTATTTACCTTTGTCTTAACCTTCTAAATCTAAGGATATAAGAAATCTTGTAAAAAAAAATAAAAATAATCAGATAGGAACTTGATATACTTTTTTTCTCCATAGAAGAGCTGCTTTCAAGGCAAATTTCTTGGTATAAAATGCCTAAATGTATATTCTTATTTGGTATTTACTATTTATAAATTGAAAGCAAAATTTTATAAAGTAAAAGATAGCAAGTAAGGGGTAGTTGAGGAGAAAGATAGTTCCAAAATGAGGTTTTATTCTCTCTAGTTTTCTGTATTTCACTTGTACTGCCCCTTCCCAAATACTGAACTAAGCTACTGGAAGGTGATGAAGAGCTGCTTCAATAAAGGAATCACTTATTATTTTGGATCCATTCATTAGAAGGCCATACGAATTTATTACTCTTCCACTCCTTCCCTTATCTGTATGTGTCCTAGAGGCTCCAATCCCCTAGAGATTCTTTCTTATATCAAAATGGGGAAACTAAAAACAAACAAACAAAGCAAACCTTCTTGTTTTTAAGCAAAGATATGATAATGATAAATCTTTATGGTCAACATTTTGGAATATCAAAAATAAATAAAAGTGAAAGCTCTGAAAAAGTTATGCATTAGAAAAGGGGGAAATAATAATTACAGTTGCAGAAGTATATATTCTTGAAAACATTATACCAAAAAGTTAAATAATGGACATTATGTTATCAGTTAGGTACCATAAAGTTTAACATTCACATATGAGACAATGAAAAAGCTGAAGGACAACTGAATTGCAGAAAGCACTGACTATGAGGGGCAAAATAAAAGTGAAGATAGAAAGAATAAGAAAATTACAAGTGAATAACATAATAGTTACATCAGAACTAAAGTTTGGAAATGTGTTTAACACTCCTAGATAGTAAAGATAAGAATTAAAAATTATGGGGACTAGTAGATGGCATAATGATTACATTGCTGGACTCCCATGTGGTTGTTCGCAGTTTGAGTCCCAGACCTAGCTACTCAAAACTTACGCTGGGCACATGTGCACGCATGTCCAAGGTCCTGAAAGGAGAATGGCAGGGAAGGGATTGTGGTATGACCATCCCCCCCGGGGGTGATTTCTCACTTTTTGTCTCTCTCTGTTCCTCTGGTGGATGCATGTACCCCTATGGAAAAAAAGTCTCTCTCTAAAAACAAAAAACAAAAAACAAAAACAAAGATTATGAAGAAAGAGAAGATAGAGATATATGAAAGAAAACAGAAATCTGACATCTGAAATTCAGAATACTAGTATTCGTCTGAAGAACAGTTTGTACAAATAAAAACCTCAATAATCAAGTATATACTTAAAACAGGTCAGCAGCACAGAAGTAAAACACTCTGAGACACTGGATGCACTTGGAAAGGTCCAAGGTTCACATCCCGAGATCTCCCTGTCCATTCAGGGCATGCATACGTGTTCCCAGTCTAGGCTGGTGAAACATGTAAAGGCTCTGTTAGGAGTGCATTTCTCTTTATATATATATCTTTCTCTCTCTCTAACCCTCTGTCTCTCAATCTCCCCCATGGAGTGAATGAATGAATGAATGAATGAATGAATAAATATATATATATTAAATTAATATTCCTATAATAAAGAAACAGTTTCTAAATATAAGAAGGGATTTTTAATTATAAGGTAAAACTAAGAGATCCACATATAAAATGAAACTTATAAGCATACACATTTTAAATATTCATCATATATAAAATACAAATTTATCTAGAATCAAAATATTAAAAAGAAAAAAGAATCTACAAATAAAGAAGAAACAGGCTAGTTCAGTCGTAAATATACGTCATTAAAAGCCAGAACACAACAGAGAAGCCAGAGGTTTGAGAGTATAGCAGTGTACTCCCAAAAGTATTATAATTATCAGATTAATTGTTTATGATTTAAAAAGATAAACACAGATATTTAAGAACATAGTCTACATCAATCGGAGGCTCAGAAGGATGGCATGTGTGGGAAGCCTTACCTCTTATCTCCAAAGGTTGCTCTCTCTGCCAAAGTTTCTGTGCTTTACTCTTTGAAATACATATTTTTCAATACTGAATTATTTTAGGTATAATAGAACTTACAAGACCATATTTCCTACAGTACAGACTATTCTGGGGTTGAAAAGGTTTTGGGTTTTGACTATGACATTCTTTGGATCCTTTTATTAACACATTTTAAAAGCCATCCCCCAGTCACCTAGCAGACAACCGTAGACATTTCCACTCCTTTCCAAAGAAAACTAACTTAGAGAGTACAATCTAAAACGATAATAAGGAAAGAAATAATATTTAAATTATTCCTTAACTTGTCACCTCTACATGATAAAGTTAGTAATTTATATTTTTGAGAAACAAATATCTTCTCTATCCCTTCTATTATTTGGTAGAAGTAATTGCAGATCACATTAAAGGCGTAATTTTCACTTTTTTCATGTACAAACATTTGACTACTGCATGGAAAAAGTCATGAGGTCATATTGATAAAAAGAAGAGATGTAGACTCCATGAGGATTACTCAAAAAAAGTTTTAAGTATTTAAAGAATCAGAAGGAAATCAAGATGGTCAAAAGACATGGCAGTATGGTCAGAGTCATTTTCCAGAGGAGGTTCCCATTTCCTGGCCTCTACAAAGCGTAACTATTAGATACATCTTCTAGAGAATAAAGTCTGAGACATTAAGAACATTTTAGGTCCTCTGGATGCACTATTGCTACTATCCAGGCCCAGGCTTCTCTGGATTAAGCTGATGAAAATAAGCACAGATATGATTTTGTGCTGGGGACCACATTAGCTGGTCCACGTAAACCTGGTCAATCTTTGGAAATGAGCTATATATTACAACTAAAAAGAGTCGTGGAGTAACAAGGCACAGAAGCATAAAATCAGTTTGTAATTATTACTCTCACCTTCCACTGGCTAACAGGATCCAAGGACTTTCCTGAACTTTGACCAAGAACTATACAAAAGATGTTACCCAGATATTTTCAGGATTATATTAATAGGTTCTCAAAGTAGCCACAGTGTTGTCCTAAATCTCGCTTGGGATTTCCTAGAAATAGACATTATTTTTCTTTTGAGTTTGCCACAGGGCTCACTAGAGACAAAGAGAGAGAAAGTGAAAGAGAGAGAGAGAAAGTGATAAATCACCCTCAGGGGGATTGGCCATGTTGCAATCTCCATTATTCTCCTCTTGGGATTTTGGGCAAACAAAGCACTTGTGCCCAGAGTGATTTTCGAGTCACATGATGCAGGATTCAAACCATGTAGTTGGCCATGTTGGATCCAACCACCTTAACCTTCATATCACTGGCTGACCCAATAATTTTTAAAAATAGGCCATAAACATATAATTAGCTGATTACTTAACCCATAAACAATCCTACTCCAGTTAGTTTAAAATGTTAATTTTGAAGAATATTTACTGACAGTAACATTTTTATGTTATAAATTTAGGCTAAAAAATGCAGTTCCATTGTGCATGTACATATGCCGCTCGACTTATGGTGGTATAAATACTACTGGAGAATTGAAAGTTGAACCCTAGTAACTTGGGAACTGTATATATAATGTATATTTCCTCTGTATGTGTCTGAATATTTTACTAATTGTCCTTGTTATGTGTTAAGATTGTTTTAGAACAGTTCATACCTTAATGTTCTGCATTTTATAAAATAAGTGTGTTCAAATGTATAATCAGAAAGCATATAAAATATATGCTAATTAACATTTAGTTCTCAGGATACTATTAATATATTAAATTTGGAGTCTATAGTGGTATTGACCTATTTGATTCATGTAATGAATGAAAGGGAACTGCACGGTTCAGAATGAAAAGAAAATTCACTATTTGTATTGCTGTTATATACTTACGCTAATTAAGTATTTCACTCAGCTTACATTTAATTGTCTTTGTAAAATAATCTGCTAAGGACCTTCAAAATCATAGTGCTAAATAGTTTATAATTACTTGATGTGGACTACTTACTGCTTAATAATGAAATAGAAAAGCAAATAGTAGATGGATTGCTTGGTTTACCACATTATCGTGTTAGTAAAGCTCTTTGAAGAATTTTTGTATAATTGATCTATGGTTTCTAATTGACCACAGCTCAGTATTATTCAGTTACATTTAAAAATATAACACAAATTTAGCACTAATGACTATGCTGTATCCTAATTGGGTTAATCTGTTTGCATTATATCCATTGCATGAAGCTGTGGCTCAGACTTTCCAAAAACCACAGCTGATAGCGATCCCTCTGAGAGCCTGCATGGTAAGGATGCTTCTAGGAATTTGGGGAGCAAATAGAAAACTGAAGTCAACTCCTGTTATTGGAACCAATTGCTCCTATCAGGACAAAGGACCTATCTTGGGGTGATGACAGGAATAGAAAACAAACATGGAGAAGCAAGTCACTGCATCTTCTACCAGATGTCTGATTTCCCTTAGTTTACTGTATTTGAAAAACTTGACAAGGAATCTATCTGCTGGCAAAGGAAAAATGTGCAGTCATAAAGTCTCAGCCCTAATATCACAAAGTAGAGTTGAGTAGAGGAATTAACTGGTAAATGAATGAAAAATTTCAATCATGCTTATTATATATCAGATACAGGAGACATTTAATCTTTTATTGATTATGCATTCTTGTAGACTCTTCTGTACCTGTGTTTGCTTATATCTTTACTCATTAATGTTTATAGTAACATTTATTTTAGAGCAAGTTTATTGTCATAGAAAAAAGTTCTTGAACTACACGTTTAAGCCTGTCTTTCTCATTGTACGCTATGCAACAAGGGTACTCTCTTAACTATTTTCAGCCCCATCTTCTTCTTCTCTTGTCCTAGGAGTTCAGATTGTATTTATTCATTTATTTGCTTATTCCAACAAACATTTTTGAGCTCTTAACACGTGTGAGGCTTTTGCCACATTGTGAGATATTACAATAGTCAATGGCATCCAGCTTCCTTGAAGGCACTTAGAGAATAAAGAAGATAAAAAAAATTAAACTGCCCAAAATTCTACTGGAGATTGTTCCCTGTTGTGTCAAATGCATATTCTACATGATAAAAGGAAAATAATTTGGTTGGTCTGAGGATTGTGGATTATTGTTAAGCTGATTAACTGGCATCTATACTTGTCTAAAGTTCATAAGTTAATCTTACGATCAGTCAAAAATTAGCCTGAGTCATTCTACTAGAGAGACATCCAGACATTACAAATGTATGATTAATATTTTTTTAAACCCATCATCCTTATATTTTATAGAGAAATGCAGTACCAGAGCCATACAAATTGTGACACTGTAAAAAACAAAGTAAGTGGAATGCATAACAAAAATTATAACACATTAGAATAGGTTCACATTTTCTATGTCATCAAATTTCTATAGTCATACATAATTTAAAATACATAAATATATGTGAGTGCTATAATAACTCAATATTAACTCCAATGAATAGCCTATGTTTTAGAATTATAGAAATATAATAGATTCCTCAGAATCAGGTTGTATTAACACTATTATTTCTATATGAATGAACTAATAACCCATTATCTTAGCTCATTTTCCATTTCCTTTCATAGTCCTGCCTCTTTTACAGCTCTTACAAGTGATGATAGTATTTGAAATTATTTTGTCCAGTCTTCCATTTTCTTAGTTGTGGTCACATGACTTGCTTTGCTAAATAAGATGGTGAACATCCTTAAACTATGCATTCTGATTAGAAGATCGTAGAAACATTTTGAGTTTTTAACAGTGGAGGTAGGGAGGAGAAGAGAGGTCAAGAAGTTCTTGATTGTGAGTCAGGTTCTAGGGCCTTGTTAATTTGGTTCAAAGTGCTCAACATGCCAAAGTGTCAATCTTTTTTTTTTTTTTTTTGAGAGTTTTTTGCTATAGGACACATCTGCTCGCCAGACAGACAGAGAGAGACAGAGAGACAGAAAGTGAGAAATCATCCCCCGGGGGGATGGCCACACCGCAATCTCTTCTCCTCTATTTGCCTCTCGGGATCTTGGGCACACACACACACACACCTGGGGTGAGTTTTAAGCCAACGGATTCGGGACTCGAACCACGGTTGACTACATAGGAGTCCAGCGACATAACCATTACGCTAACTGCTGGTCCCCCAAAGTGCCAATCTTTTGTGGTATTGTTTTCTGAGCTTCAAATACCCTTGACCTGGAAAGGCTAAAACTTGAGGATTAAGGCCATCTTGTATTATAACAATATTGACTCCATACTGAAACACTAGGCAGCAGCATAAAGATAATATGTCCTCTTTAGAGTGGGGAAAGTTGGTTATAGAAAGTCAAGCTCAAGTACATCTGGCTTTCCATACTTTATGTTACATTATATTATAGAAATACAATGCACGTCATTTGGATGAGGATGTTAAATATTTTGAAATTTAAGATAAAATATCAATCCAATACAATATAAAAACAATATAATAATAATAAAGTAAAATAATAATACAATTCTGAGGCAGATTAAGTACTTTTGAAGAATTTGAAGACTGAGTATAGAAGATTCTGCAGAACTCAGTGCCCTAAATGTATAGTATAGTTTAACCTTGCTTAATATATACCAGATGTCTGTATGTTACAGCAGAAACTGAAACAATGAAAGGTATAATAGCAGGGAAGCCAACTGTAGATACTAGAGACAGTATAGAAGGAGGTGGTAATAGGGAGTGGATAATAGAGGGTGGCAGGGAGGGGATTAGGGAAACAAACAAAAGATTTAATAGACACAAAAATAAAGAGTTAGTGATGATAAAGTAATGGTAATGCCTTTTACTTGGCTAATATACAACATATTCATACTGGAAAGAAAATGTTGCACACTGAAAAGATGGACAGTGATTAAATGTAAGTTTAAAAAAATGAGCCCAGCAGATGGAGTAACAGATATATCGCTGGACTCCCACATGGCTGACTGCAGTCTGAGTCTTGGACCCGGTGACTTGAATCTCATGCTGGTTGCATGTGCGTGTGTGCTCAAGAGAATGAAGGAGAGGGATTGTGGCATTTTACCATCTCTGTCTCTCTGTCTGTACCAGAACCAAAATGCAAATAAAACATATATAAATGATACAGTTTGACTTTGAATCTGAAAGTTCCAGTACTCTTAGTAGACTCTGAAACAGTACCTTTGGTTGGAAAAAAAGAAAAAGCATGACTTTCAACTATTTTCTTGACTGTTCAAAAAGATTTAGCTGAACTTATGTTCTGTCTCAATAACCATAAAAACTACTTGAAATTTAAAATTTAGATAAATTCAACCTAATTATGTAATGAATATATTTTGTACATAGCTTATGATCACCTGACTGTTACCACGTAACGAAATGACAGAAAGTGAGTGAAAGAACAACCAGCTTTTAATGAGTTTTTATGTGTGTGTGTTTAACTTTTAATGTATTTAAAATCACATATATTTTCTGAATTTTTTTTTGAGGACAACAATAATATCTACATTGCTTAGACATATTGGTTAAAATAAATACCTTTAATTGAATTTGGTTATGGATTTATTTTTAAATGTTCTGAGAGCTCTTAAAATACAGTTAGAGTAAGAAATTTATGAGACATGTTGGAGGTTTACACTTTCTTCTGAAAGAAATAAATAGAAAATAAATTTGCTTCAGTGAATAATGCATGTTGTATTTATTTTTTTTCCTATTATGTTCTCTTGTTCCTGTTGTGGCAAATAGTTTTTATAGTACAACCCTGTAGTGGATTACTTTAGCCATAGATATGTGTTAAGTGATTTTATTGAGTAAAAATGTTATTCCATTAACATGTCTGTAAAAATGAGACGTTCAAGACAAATACTTCTGTTTGTAAATTATAATAAAGCATAGCTTAGAGGCTAAGAGTTGAAAATGAAATTACTTTTTATCCTATATCAATAGCATCCTCCTGTCAGAGATGTATGTAAATCCTTTTCTCATAGAAACCCGACCTCAGCTATTTATAACTCAAGAGAAGTAAAAATTGCCAGTGAGATGTGTATACTAAGCATTTGTGCGATAATTGAGCTAAGGTGTTTTTATGGACAATTGCTTGTGTTACTAATATCTTGCTGTTTATAGATCTTAAAAAGAAAATCTGAGTGTCAACTTCTAAAGGCAGAACTCATTTTGTACAATGAACGTAAGGAGAGACTACTGTGTAGTTTTCTTTGTCCTGTTAATGCTCAGGAAATGAAACACCAAAATATGGTACTTTGCATACTAAACATTTTTGAATTAAAATTAACTGGAAGATCTTAGAAGCTACATCAGAACTAAGGATTTTTACCTCACCTCACAATGAAGGGAGGGTTTTTCTCTGAGGTTTCATTATTCAACTAAGAAACCTCTTCCAAACTAACAAATTGCTTAACTCTTCTCACTAGGAATCTCAAGCAACTTACCAGGAAAGATTAACCACTGGAGAGAATTAAAAAACTAAAAGCTGTCACTGTGCTCAAACAAACTTTTCATCTATTTTTCCGAGGACAAATCTCAGTGATTACCTGAGAGATTTTAATAAGACCACGTGTGTTCACGGTGAACTTCTACTCACGGTTTCTTTTTCCTCTTCTTTTTCCCTCTCTCTTTCTTTCTTCTTAAGACAGGGTCTCATTAGGTTGTGAATTTCGTATCTCAGCCTCCTGAGTAGCAAGGACTACAGTTGCAAGCCACTACACCTGGTTCTTTTGGACAGGGTCTTGCTATGTGATCCACGCTGGCTGCAAGCTGACAATCCTCCTGTCTCAGCATCCTGAGTAGGTGGGACTCTGGCGTCACCCTGCAGGCTTTTGTAGTGTGGGCCAGGAATCAAACCTGGGCCTCCCATGTGACCTGAGCCAATAGCGTCAACCAGCAGAGGCTACCACAACTTGTTCCACCCCCTCATCTTCTCAAAACTTGTTACCACCTTTCTCAATGTCCAGTGGAACCTTGACCCACATTATGGTACATCTCCCACTTTCCTTCCCCTTTGAAGAGGGCATTTAACCGCTTTTCTTGTCTTTGAGTTTCATATGCTGTGTATGACTCCTGCACTGTGATTTTCTCACATTTGTTTTAATAAACTTGTTATTTTATGCCTTTTTCTCCTAATAATCTGTCTTCTGTCAGTTCTTCTCATAAGTCTTTAGAGAGCAGTAGAGATAATTGATCACAATCACCACACCCACCCAACTCTTTTAAATAAAGCTTTGTTTTATGGGATGCATAATTTTTATTGCATTAAACCTAAATTATTCTCCTTCTTTAGAGTAAAGCTAATGCTTCCCAGTTTTGAATTATGTTCAGCTTCCCACTGGAATCTGAAAAATTAAAGCCTAAATAAAAATAGGTAAAAGATTCCTGACTATTTAAATGAATACATAAATACACCCCCACACACTCACACACACACACATACACACCAGATAGGGAAGCAAGTTTAACTAGTGTTCCCATTTTCTCTTTTAAGAGAGATTTTTATTATAGGACACATGTGCTTACGCATAAGACAGAAACAGAAAGCAAGAAATCACCTGCTGGAAGGATTGCCATGCCACAATCCCTTTTCCTCCATTGTCCTCTCGGGATCTTGGGCTGACATGCACACACGTCCAGCATGAGTTTTAAGTGACTGGGTCAAGGACTAGAACCATGGTCAACTACATGGGAGTCCAGTGGCACAACCATTCTGCCATCTGCTGTTCCCCTGTTCCCAATTTTTTTAAAGAGTCCTTTTCCTGAGAAATTTAAACTGGGAGTTTAAAAAAAAAATCGCAGTAATCTTAGTAAATTTGAAATTTGGAAGCAATAAAACATTCAAAAATAACTGCAGTGGCTGTCAGCTGTAACCTATTTCAAGTTTCCTGTTTGTCCAAAAGCTATTTTCCTGATATGGTGACCAGGTTTATGGGTTATGTAAGATAAACTCCTTGCTGTAAGAGAATATGAAAAGATTTTATGAAGCTTTGATCTACTATAATTAATTAGTAGGCATAAAGACCAGCTACATTGATGTTAGGATTCAAAGGAGAAAATACGAAAAATAAAGTATTTGACTAGCAGTTCTTGGGGAAGTATAAGGCGGTCAAGATGGTTGAGTCCTCTCACCTCAGAAAAGGCATCAAATGTAGAGTTTGATGTTATCATCAATCTGTTTTGCATTTTTTTGTATTTGGGAAAGGAGAGGATAAAATAAATAGCAAAATAAGTATCCTCAGTTCACCTCAGTTGCTAATCCTAATTTACCATTAAAATTGTGCACAGGATTCTTCTGAGAAAATTGTTAAACATTCATATTCTGGGGCCAGCAGGTGGTGTGGAGGTTAAGAATTGGACTCCCACATGGTCGATTGTGGTTTGAGTCCCACACATAGTGGCTTGCTTTCTTATTCTCTTTGTCTCTTTATCTCTGCCTCTCTCTCTCTCAAAAAAATCAGATTCTGACTCTGGTGGGGCTTGAAAGTCTGTAGTTCAAACTCCCAAGTGATGTCAATACATTTGCTAATATAGATTCTAATACAGACCCCTTGTTTTAAGTAGCTATTAGCACTGCTAGAACATTATGGCCTGGGGAACTGTGGCAGTCTGGAAACTGTTATTCTTATGCAATGAGATAAGAAACTTGTGCAAAACTGAAAATCAACATCTCTCTCCCTTCGGGTGTAAAATTGTTTTAAAAAGAATGGCAGGTGAACCAAATACTGTGCTTAGTGACATGGTAGATTTACATTCTGACAGAAGCTCCTTACCTTATGTGAAATTTGGGATGGGTAACAACCAACTCGCTGACAACTCGTTACTTGCAGAAACACATATGTTGAGGGTTGAGAGGGAATAAGAATTTCAAATGTGAAGGAGGATGAGTAAAACAAATTTTGATGAAAAATGCATAAACTGTGAAAACAGAAAAAGTCCTACAGTGCAGAGTTTACTAAAGTATGAAGACTGGTTACCTGGGGAGAAGATCACCAAGGTTAGATGTCAGACTCCTATTTAGTAAATTACCTTAGACTGTGGAAGGTGTTCTTCCCACACTATCTCAGGAACTCTGCCTTCAGAACTTGGAACTTGTAGTAACCACAGAGCTCTAGACTTAAAACAATAGACTTAAACCTAGGACCAATCTTGAGAGTATTAAAACTGATCTCTGAAGAGCCTATAATTCAATTGGTTTATATCCAAATGCTTGATTATTAAGAACTTTTAAACTCCCAAAAGTGTCTTAATATGTAGCCAAGGTAAATAAATAAATAAATAAATACATACATAACTACATTATGAATAATTACGATTTTTAAGGCAAACTTGTTAACCTAAGCATTATTTATAGCATCGGTTCTAAGTAAATAATATTATCATGTGGTATTTGGTATCAGTTCTCTACTGAATACAGAAGGGACTGACTGAACAGATAACTTGGGAAGAGACAGACCAGAGAGGGATCATTGCTAGGATATGACATGAATTCAGTGAGTACTAGTTGGGACAAACAAGCCTTATTTACTTTTGGGTAGTTAATCCATATGAGATAAATAAAATTTGTGTCATAATAATACCATTTTATCTTTCTCTTAGCTCTTGACAAAAATACACTTTCATATATATTATTATGTGGGATATTCACCACAGTTATGAATATAAAGCAAACAATACATTGTAAGTCTTTTTTATTTTATTTAATTTTATTTCTTCTTATTATTTTTAAAATTTGACCAGAGAGCTAGAAAGGGAAAATGTGAAAGTAAGTCACCAGGTTCAGGACTCATACTGAAGGGACAAGAGTGACTCTATTTTTACAGGGCGACTCCATTTTGTTAAACCCATCTTACTGGGAATTGGTGCCATTTCAAGGAGGAGGTGAGCCAATCATGTAGGAAAAGGTCGTAAGGCCATCACCCTGCCAGGGCTGACCAATGAGAAAAAGAAAAAAAAAAAAAAAAAAAAAAAAGAAATACCAGAGACCTGAAGTAACTTTCTTGCCCAACTTAATGATCTGACGACCAATCAGTAAAAGTCAACTATGCTTCTTGAAATCTACAGCCAATGTATAGCCGCCTGAGTGAATTCCTCAGTACCCCTCGACATTCCCCCCTTAACAGCCACATAAAAACCCAGCCTAACTAACACCAGGGCTCTCAACTCTGATCCGCTGTGTTGGTGATGATTGAGAGTCCTGGCTAGAGCCCGTATAAAAGCGTCCCTTTTGTGCTTGCATCAGAATCAGCTCCTTGGTGGTCTTCTGGAAATTTCAAGACCCAAGACCGGAACACAACAAAACACAGGTAGTAGTCCAGTGCTTTAACCACACCACCTGCTGGCCCATATTATAAATCTTAGTAAGACTGAATTTCTAAGATGATAAAAATTGATTTCTATTTACTTAGTTATGTCTGTTTATATTATGTGTCCTACAAATAATGGATAATGATAAAATCTTTCATTATGACTTTCTAGACAAGGTAAAAAGATGTGTCTAGATGATAAAGGAAATAGGTGGATTTGTAGATTATTAAATAAATATATTCAAATTATGTTGATTGATGTCAACACTGATAGAGTTGCAAAGTGAGGAGATTAAGATCTGACTGTTCTACACTTTTTCAAATGTATTATCAGCAAATGTGATAAAGATATAGAAAATGATGGTTACCAAGTACACAAAGCTGAGATTGACAGCTAGTCTTCTAACAGAACCTATAGTTTAAAATTCTTACAACTGGAATAAGAGGTCAAATGTAGCAAGATAAAATTTTACATGAAGATAAAATTCTGCCTTGGGTTAAAAAATGTCAAGTGCATTTAAAAAGAATGTGTCAACTACCTTTAAGCATTTGAAGTGTTTTTGTGTAGAAAGAAATTCTGACACAGTTTGCATAGCTCTCCATGTCAGAAATAGAAGCGTGAACAAAAAAATCAAGGCAGTTTGAAGCAGAACATAAGAGAACATGCAGGATTTTTGCTCATGTAAGAACTTTGGGTTTTGTCACATTTTTCTACTTAATGCTTATAGCACTGCTAGGTGGAAGGTACAATAAACTCACTTACACTGAAGAAATATTACAGAGGTTAAGCTTCTGTAAAAGGTCACATTTGGAACATGAGGTAGACTCAAGATTGAGACTCACATCTGCCTGCCTTCATTTTGCAGGAAATAATGACCAAAATAATAGATTATACAGCATGGGGACTATTCAAGTGGAAAGAGTAAATCATTTGTCAGGAATGTTCCAGGGAAAAGTTCCTTAAATGGTCCATTAAAATAAGATTAGCTTTTCTCTTAAGTTTTACTCCTTCCATGTGAGTTAGTAACAGTGAGAGAGAGAGAGCGAGAGAGAGAGAGAGAGAGAGAGAGAGAGAGAGAGAGAATTTAAATAGAGTCTCACGTCACTATCTCCTCTCAACTCTTCCCAGCCAGCCAGGATCATGGATAACCTCGTTCAGTATGAATGAGTTGGCTGGGGAACTGAACTCTCAAACTTCCAGATGAACAGTGTGCTCACTTAAACAGTATGTTACTGCTGTGCCAATGATCTGAGCTTGAAGTAGAACAAAGTAACTCCTTCAAATTTTCTTTTAGTTACTGAATATTCTCATATTGTACCACTTTCCTAAGAATTACTTCCTTCCCAATCACATGATTATTTTAGTGATTGTAAGTTAGCATAATATGGCATGTACTCTAGCCAAAGCTTGCTGCTCTGCACCTCATCTAAAGCATAGTTAGTTGATTGACAAAAGAGAGATGGGCTTAGTCCTAGGCAGGGCAATGGATCCTTTCCCTAAGATTTCTTAACTTGGAGTTAGACAATGCTCTTATTGTAGTAGGTGATTCAAAATACAAAATCTCAGGAACTGATAAAAGCTTGCTTTCTTTCTTGTGAGAGAAAGCTGTACTACAGTTAGAGATGCAGAGAATCAGATTAGAAAGGGGTCCCTGGGACCAGCAGATGGCATAATGGTTACATCACTGAACTCCCATGTAGTTGACTGCAGTTTGAATCCTGGACTCGACAGCTTAAAACTCATGCCAGGCATGTGGGCATGAGTGCCAACAATCCCAAGAGGAGAATAATGGAGAAGAGGTTGTGGTGTGCCATCTCCCCTGGGGGGTGATTTCTCACTTTCTGTCTCTCTGTTTCTTTCTGTCTATCCAGTGAGCATGTCTCTCTCCCCCTCCCTCTCTCAGAGAAAGGAATCTCAAGGGCATGGCCTGGTCACAGTGGCATAGTGGTAATCCAATTGCCCTGCAAGACTTCAAGTTATCTGACCAACCACAGGTTGAGTTCTGCAGCTAGTTTGAAAACACTCAAGTGTACAAAATGGCACCCAGGATCCTGAGGAGCTGCAGTGCTGGGGAAAGGAATTCTGTGTGATGAGACCCTGCCTCTTTTTCTCTGTCTCTGTCTCTGTTTCTCTCTCATGCACATGTATGCACAATCATTAAAAGAGAAAGATAGAAGCTAATTTGTGTTTCTGAGGCTGAGAAACATTCTGGTCATTCGTTCATAACAATCACCCCTTAGCCTTCTGATGCAGCCAGTTTCTCACTATTAAAATGCAGAGTCCCTGGCATCATTTCATACCAAGAATTTGATTCTAGCAAATAAAGCTTAAAATTTAGAAATGTGGTATAACATACTCAAGGGTTAATTCTTCGAATTTAAGAGCCATATATTGATGTAAATGATACTGTAGTTCTTTCAAGAAACTTATTACTTCATAATGTAAAGCTCAATGTTTATTCTGCCCCCAATTTTTATGCAAAAATGAGTTTTGTGTTCATGTTATTTACTTTTCTCAAAAAAGTCGCCTCAGTAATAAGGGCACAGGGACATAGGAAACCCAAGTTACCAGTGCAGTGTACATAACGGCTTCCTGTGTATGTATAAAATCAGAATGCCAGTCTTATTCCCCTGTCCTACTCTATAAAACTAAACTTCCTATTAAAGATATAATTGCTACTGAAAGCGTTTTTAATTAGAACATTTAAAGCTATATTTCTAATGTTTTACACTGGGACCTCAACATTAACCCTGCAGTTAATGTATTTAATTAGTTGTTTTATATAAAGCTTATTAAAAATTTAGACCTTCAATATAGTCTCTGCTCCGTTTTATTCTCAGCATCTCACGTCATATTCAGGATGGTGACTTAAATGATGGTAAAATAGTTAACATCATGTCTATGATCATTAACTTCTCAGCCACAGAGTCAAAATAGAGGTCAACTATTTGATTAAAAAACACTGTGATGGTTTCTATTCAATTATCTTATAACCATCACTGTTCAATATGTCTAGATTGACATCTGGAATACATATATTATGCCAATAATTTTATAATTCACAACAACTTCTTTTTCTAAAAACAAGTGATATTTTAACAGTTTGGCTACTGATGTCCTGTATATTTGATTAATGTGAATTCTCATTTTATACATTATAATGTATATATTTAAAATACATATAAATTTGGGACCAGCAGTTGGCATAATGGCTATGTCACTGGACTCCCACGTAGTCAACTGTGGTTCGAGTCCTGGACCCGGTGGCTTAAACTCACGCCAGGCGCATCTGTGTGCGTGCCCAAGATGCTGAGAGGAAAATGGAAGAGAATGGAGGAGAAGGGATTGTGGTGTGGCCATCCCCTCTGGGGGCTGATTTCTTGCTTTCTGTCTCTCTGTCTCTCTCTGTCTTTCTGGTGAGCACATGTGCCCTATAGCAAAATCCTTTCTAAAAAAAAATTTAAAAAGACTACATATATATGTGTATATATTATTATAAAAGATGATATATGATTGAGTAATTTATTTTTTAAAATGACACATTTCCATACACAAAAAAGAGAGAAATTTATCTTGTGATTCTTTTTTCTTTAACGTGTCTGAAAAATGTAAAACCAATTACTTCTTCCAAGGGAAAGGTTGAAATGTGTTTTTTTATTACTTTTACTTTTGGTAAATTTACTGTGTAACACCTAATATTCTGAGGAGAAAATTATGGTCATAGATTCCTTAACTATAAACCTAAATCTAAATATACATATGGAAAATATAATTACAAATAATTTATTTTCTAAAAATAGGACTTGAGCAATGATCAGTGACACTTTTGCTAATAGCAACACTTCCTCTTGGAGGTTACTTTCTTGCACTTATGCCAGCATTTAGGACACGGTATGGTTTGAATGTGTCCTCCACAAGGCACGTGTTGAAAACTGAATCTCTACTACAACAGTGCTGAGAAGTGAGGCCTCCTGCAAGGTGTTGGGTTGTGGAGCACTTCTCTCCTGAATAGATTGATGCTGTTATTGCAGGATTGGGTGCATTATGACAAATGAGTTCTCTATAAAAGGATGAATTCTGCCCCTTCTTGCATGTTTTATGTCTCGCTTTTTCTCTCCCTCTCTCACCCTATTTTGACCTTCGTTGAGGCCACGTGGGAAGGTTCTGAATTCTGTGTCCTGGGGTTCCCCCTGAACATACTGGGTGTACACACATGTGCCTGCATTGTTGACTGACTGAGGCTGGGAATTGGATCATGGCTTGGAGACTGCGATTCGCATCCCGGACCCAGTGGCTTAAAACTCATGCCGGGCACGTGTGTGTGCGTGCCCAAGATCCCGAGAGAAGAATGGAGGAGAAGGGATTGCGGATTGTGACCATCCCCCCGGGGGGGGGATGATTTCTCGCTTTCTGTCTCTCTGTCTCTCTCTGTCTGTCTGGCGAGCGCATGCGCCCTATAGCAAAAACCTCTCAAAAAAAAATTAAATATACAAACTACAACCTTAAAAATCCTAGAAATAATGAAGTACAGAATCTCCTTGACACTAGTCTGAACAATGAGCTTTTGAATTTGACCCCAAAGGCACAGGTAACAAGCGCAAAAGTCAAGCAATGGGACTACGTCAAACTAAAAGTTTCTTCACACCAAAGAAAACAATGAACAAAATTAAAAGACAACATACACATTTAGAAAAAATAATATTTGCATGCCCTATATTTGATAAGGGGTTTGTATTAAAAATATGTGAAAAAGTCATATATTCAATAGAAAACAAACACAAATAACCTGATTAAAAAATGGGCAAAAGTCCTAAATAGATATTTACCTAAAGAAGACATAAAAATGGCCAGCAGCAAAAAGATGATCGACATCAGTAATCATCAGGGAAATGTAAATGAAAATCCTAGTGAGAGGACCAGCAGTTAGCGTAATGGCTATGTCGCTGGACTTCCATGTAGTTGACCATGGTTTGAGTACCAGGCCCAGTGGTTTAAAACTCACACCAGGCACGTGTGCGTGTGTGTCCAAGATCCCGAGAGGAGAACGGAGGAGAAGGGATTGCGGCATGGCCATCCCCCATGGGGGGTGATTTCTCACTTTCTGTCTCTCTGTCTCTGTCTGTCTGGCAAGTGCACGTGCCCTATAGCAGAAACCTCTTCAAAAAAAAAAAAAATTATAGTGACACAGTATTTTGTGCATATCAGGATAGTGGTCATTATAAACAAAAGTTATCAAGTGTCTGTGAGGACCTGGAGAAAGAGAACTCTTGTATACTGTTGGTAAGAATGTAAATTAGTATGCCTATTACAACAAAACAGTATAGAGGGTCCTCAAAAGGTTAAAAGTGAAACTAACATATATTCTAACAAAGCTGACTTATGAGTATATGTCCAAAGAATCTGCAGTCAGTAGTTACATAGATACCTGTACTCTCATGTTCATTGATATGTACAAAAAATAACCATTGATACGGCAACAATCTGTTCACAGAAGAATGGATAAAGAAAATGAGGTATAAATGTACTGGAGTACCTACCATTCAGCCTTAAATAGGGGGGGATATTGTCACTTAAAACAATATACATGAAGCCAGATGACATTATGTTAAGTGGAATAAGCCATACACAGGAAGAAAAAGATAGTCTGATTTACATCTGGATCTCAGAAAGTCAAGTCTGTGGAAGCAGAAAGTAGAATAGTAGTTTCCAGGGCAAGGGTGAGAATAGGGAGATGTTGGTCAGACTACAAAGTTTCAGTATGTAAGATGATCATGTTCTAGTACTCTAATGTACCGTATGGCTACCATAGTTATTAATTTTGTATTGTACAGTTGAAATTTGCATGTGTGCGCACTTGTGAACATGTAAGAGACAGAGATAGTAAAGGAGTGATAGGTACCTTTGACGGGGCCTTACCATGCTGGGTCTCTGGTTTAACCTTCCAGCTAGCTAGGATCCTGAGTATGATCGCAGGCAGATCCAGCATGTTCAGGTGCACCTTTGAGTAGAACCTAAATCCTTTCTGTATTTCCCAGCATGGCCCAGTCATGCCCTGCTACCTGATTCAGCATGATTGGGCTGACGATTTTTCATAGTATCAGGATAGAAAGTCTCTAATCATGGGTTAAAATTCCAAAGACCATCTGGTAGCAGAGAAATTAAGGCACTGGATTCCACATGGTCTACTGAACAGTTCTCATCCAAGAACCAGGGATTGAAAAACATGCTAGGTGCATGTGTGTACCCAAAATCTCAAGAGGAGAATGGAAGAGAAGGGATTCTGGAGTGACCATCAACCGTTGGGGGTGATTTCTTTATTTCTCTCTATCTCTCCCTCTCTATCTTTCTCTGGCAAGTGTGTGTGCCCTATAGCAAAGAAACAAACAAAGAAGTTTCAAAGATGTATGTGAAAATATTGATCATTAGGACCACATAAAAGTAAAAAACTTTTCTGCTTTTTGATGGACATCATACACCAATGCAAAAGAATGAACATAAATTTTGAAATAAAACAGTATTTGTATCTCATACTAGAGTATGAGTGTAGTTAGTTTTAAAATACACAGATGTTCCACCTCGTTACTAATACGAGAAAATCACATTTTAAATTGCTTTAAAAATCACACCGATCTACTTCTCCCCCCATAATATATGGTCCTACAGCCCATAATGAGATTATAACATATTAGCTTGTTGGAAAAGTCATGATGTCTTTTTCTATGTAAAAATGCATCATGACTACTCCAACAACTGAATATGTTGAAGAAGCTCTGATGAATCAGGCATTTTTATATACTGCAACTTACATAGTAAATTTGTGCAATGCATGTGTAGAAAAAATCTGATAATATCTATAAAAATAGTAGACATGTAGAACCTTCTAACCAGCCGCTCTATTGCACTTGCTTGCCTTGAAATGACTTACATAGACATTTTCCACCGAAGTAATTTTAAAAATATAAAGTACTATTTAATATGCTAATATGTCTTTTTTTTCTTCTTCTTCTTCTTTTGGAGAGGATTTTTTTTTTTTTTTATCTATAGGGTGCGTGTGCTCGCCAGAAAGACAGAAAGACAGAGAGAGACATAGAGACAGAAAGTGAGAAATCACCCCCCAGGGGGGATGGTCATGCCACAATCCCTTCTCCTCCATTCTCCTCTTGGGATCCTGGACACGCATGCACACGTGCCTGGCGTAAGTTTAAGCCACTGGGTCTGGGACTCGAACCGCGGTCGACTACATGGGAGTCCAGCGACATAGCCATTACACTGCTAGTCCCCCATATGCTCATATGTCTTGAGAAGGAGCTGAGTTGGTCAAGAAAATTATTTATATCATTATAAAGTTAAAATGATAAGCCTGTATAAAAGAATGAGAAATGCATATATTGGTATCTATACACTAACTGTTGTAAAATGAAAGTAAAGCACTTGCTTTCGTAGTATGTTAATTTATGTGTAACAAGGGGGATTAAGTACTTTTTTGCCATGTGTGTAAATATAGAAAAAGTCAACAAATAAAGACAATAATTGTAATGCTTATCTGTGGGTATGGCGATTTAGGGTACAACTGGGAATAGAGTCAGTTTCCACTGAAGATAATAGTTTGGATAAAAATAATAGTTTAGATAAAAGTGTATAATATCTAATATGTAAGAAGGCATTTCAAAACTTTGTGGGAAATGGAATTTACATAGATGTTTTCTTTCTGTGGAAAATAAAGTTGAAATCTGTGCATAGTTTTCATAATATGCATTTTCTAGGAACTTTTGAAAGATCCCTGGTGCATACACATGTTAAACGAGTGTGTGTATTATATATAAATATATATGCATATACATATACACTCCACACTCATATATATGATGTTTAAATGGATAAATCTCTGATAGGTAAGATTTTTAAATTTGCCTGGGTTGTATGACCACAATTCTTTGCATATTAGTTATTCTTTTTTTGTTATTATTTATGACAGCATGTGTGTACACATGAGAAAGAATGAAAATGGGAAGGAGCGAAGGAGAGAGACAGAACGAGAAGCCCCCTCCACAGTGCTTAGTTATGTCATGATTTCCGTCCTCCAGTTCTCAGCCCACCAATATCCTGAGTACAAGTATGCATCCCCATGTGTTTTCAGTCCACTGGACTGTGGATTCGAACTGCATTTGGTGTGTAAGCTACTGACTGAACCACAGAGGCTGGCTAGGCCTCATTCATTCTATCTAAATAATCATTAATACTTGTAACACACAGGTGAGATCTATGTGGCCATTCTAGCACTCTGTCATAGTGGTTGAAAATTGAGCTTTGTGTTCCATTTTTCTGATCTGATGCCAGTGTATTAACACTGGGTCTTGATAATGAACAGACTGCCATGGCAGGAGCCCCGGATGTGTCTGCTTGCCAGTATTTTATGGGCTCATTCCAAGCACACTAGGGAAAAATACATCAGCAGAATAGGAGCATAGACTGGGACATCTGTATTTGCACATTCGGAATAGCCCCAGATTTTCTCCACTATTCAGTATGTTTTTCACAGTTCATCAGCCATTAAGGAACATATTGGAGCTAGGCTTTTAAGGCTTGTTGAAACAAGGGCACAGAGCCCTTGATAAGAATTTATTTCTACAACAAACTATAACCCTTTCCAATTGTAAGAAGCCAGCACTGTCTATTTTTGCTTCCAAAAGGAAAATTATATATATATTCATTATAGGTGAAATTTGTGAAAGATGCCCCAAATAATGGAGTTCTATAATGCAGCCACAATGACGCATTTGACACTGAGAGAATAGCAATGCCAAATTCTCATAGAAATGTCCCTTGAGCAATATACAATTCTTGATAGCATGCTCAGCGCATTATATAATTTTTTCTTTTATGACACATTTTGTATGAAGAAAATTTTCTATTATAGTAGGTGCTCTTCAGTGATTGCTGTCATAACAATAATACCTCATATAATAGACTATTTTGTAATCCCCCAAACAGTTTCATTCATATTATCTCATTTGTTCTTTGTAGGTTAATAGCACTTTAAAGAATGTAGAACTAAGTTGAGGAATGTCTACGCTTTTTCCACAGCCAAGTATCTAGCAAATGTAGAGACTTGAACTTAGATTTTCTGACATCTTGTTTTGTACCCACTTAATTACATTTTCTTAGGTCTTCAATAAATAATGTGATAATAATATTCTAAATCTCTCACTGAGGCTCTGGATCTCTCAGTAAGGGATCATATAGCTTAAATTGAACCACTGATACCACTCTGTAAGGGCATTCTTCAAACTTGTTAAATCTGGAAATAAAAATACTGCATTTTATTATTACTATTATCATTGCTATCATTATTATATTATTATTTCTTTCATTAAAGAAAACTTAATTCTTGCCTTAAAATTGCCTGTAACTATCAGTGACTTAAGCCAATTTTGAACCCCCTTAACTTATACTATCATAAAGTAGGCTGATAACGTTGTCTTCCTTAAATTATAGTTAAGTAAATAATCACAAGAAAGTTCCTCTACTCAGCTGTCTTGGGTAAAAGCTATTTGCTAGTATCATAGCTTTTGCATATGTGTTTTAAGGGAGAATTTTTTACAGGTATACTATTCCATGACCACCATCGTATATTCATTATTACAAAGGACAGAGGGCTTGACTGTTAGCTTCAGATCAGAAGACTCTAAGATCTCATCTATTGTCCTTACAGAGAAATAAACAGGATGCAAATCCTAAAACTTGGGCTGGCTTAGAAACAGGGTAAATTTTTGGAGCTTTTGCAAAGAGATTGAATCTTTCTCTCTCTCTCTCTCTCTCTCTCTCTTTTTTAGAGAGATTTTTGCTATAAGACATGTGTGCTCGGCAGAGAGACAGAAAGAGAGAGACAGAGAGACAGCAAGAAACCAGTCCCCAGGGGGGAATGGCTATGTCTTAATCCCTTCTCCTTCATTCTCCTCTAGAATTTTGCACATGAAAACACACATACCCAGCATTGAGTTTCAAGCTGCCTGGACTGGGATTCAAACTGCAGTTGGTCATGTGGGAGTTCAGACACATAACCATTACACCATTTGCTGGTCCTGAGATTGAATCTTTTAGTTGATTGTAATCAGTATACATCTTGACAGTGTCATTGTCAAAGATTTGAACTGTGAAAATATTAAAATTACTTAAACAGAAACCTAAATTATTGTGGTATTAAAGTGTCCTAAAATACACACACACATGCACATGCACACACACACATTTTCAGACTCACTTGCAAATGATTATAGCTATGTTACCATGTTCTCATTAAAGAGATTTAAAAAAGAATTGGTAGATGCTTCTAGAAAATAATTTTCTATCTTCCTTCACTTCTCCTGCATTTTGATGGAATTTCAATATGATGGCCCGAACACTAGATGACTTCTCGTACTATGTAGCTACTTTGAATATAAGCCAGCTACTAAAGGTGTCAGAACAGAGAGAAGAACTGGACGCTCTGATAGCACAGTTGCCATAGCAGCCCAGCTTCCTCTGGGCATGCATATCTTGTTTCTGCCACTGCTATTTCAGTCACTGTTATTAGCACCTGAACATAATGGCCAAGCGATATAAGAAAGCCTGGTTCAGTTTGTTAGCTCATTAGCCACTGGCTCATTAGAATGCCATATTCTCCTTACTGCCTGCCTTCTGATTGCCTCAGCTGAGCAGAAAACTATCTGAAGGAAGGAGAAGTTAAACAAACTCAAGACAATTTAGTGACGGGAGAGAAACAGGTGGCTTTTATAGAAATAGAAGCATAAGGAATTTTTAAATTTTTTTTGTAAGAGAGTTTTGCTATAGGGTGTGTGTACTTGCGGGAAAGACAGAGAGAGACAGAGAGACAGAAAGTGAGAAATCACCCCGCAGGTGGGATAGGCTTGCCGCAATCTCTTCTCCTTTATTCTCCTCTCAGGATTTTGAATGCACATGTACACATGCCTCGTGTGAGTTTTAAGCTACCCGGTCTCAGACTTGAACCACAGTTGACTACGTGGGAGTTCAGCAATATAACCATTATGCTATCTGCTGGTGCCAACACAGAAAATGTGTTAAGTTCATTGAACTGTATGTTCTGAAACCCCGGGTTTATGACTTACGTTGGCTAAGTTATTTATCCTCTCTATGCCTCAGTTTCTCTATCTGTAACTTCAGTATAATCAAACCAACTTCAATGATTGCTGTGAAAAATTAGCAAGGTGAGTTCTGTAAAGTACTTCCAATAATTCCTGGCATATATTAAACAGTCAACAAATATTGTTGGTTATAATTATTAACATTAACATAATAGGCAGAAGAGAACTTCAGTGAAAAATAATGAGAACTCCCAAGATGTCATTTAAAAGCAAAAGTAAATGTTTTTCCTAAAATTGAAAATTCTCATCATAGTAAAAAGTATTAACATTTGAGATAAGCAAATGAGATATTTCTAATAGGTATGAGCAACTTGTGAATATGAATAAAATAACGAGTGGATCATCCAATGGACATAATAAAAGTTATGTTTGAGGAAGGCTAACATATAGGAAAACAGAAAGAGTTTGCTGATATGATAAATGAGTAAATAATAATGGCTACTTTTTGGGATGTTGTAAGATTAAAAGATAAAATCCCATGGAACATTTATTACCTGGTAATTAGTGATTTCTCAATGAATGTTATTAATATGTAATTATCTGATGAAGATTTTTTGCCTTAAAAGTCCTAAAAGTTTCCAAAATCACAACCATGTTAATGCACATTTCTTCATTAAATGCTAAATTCTTATCTTAATGTGCAAAATTTTAAAAGTTTCGAACATAATAAGAAATGATACCATTATGGCTAGTTAGCACTTCTATCCTCAGCATCTATTTTTTTTTTTTTTCAGCAGCATACTAAGTGAGAGAAAACTGTCAAAGAGCAGCCTGTGGGGCTAGCAGGAAGCAAGGCAGTTGAGGCACTGGATCCCACATGGCTGACTATGCAGTTTGAGTCCTGGACCTGGTGGCTTGAAATATCTCACCAGATGTGTGTGTGTGTGAGTGCCCAAAATCTTGAGAGGAAAATGGAGGAGAAAGGATTTCAGCGTGGCCATATCCCCCTTGGCAGTGATTTCTCACTCTCCCTCTCTCTCTGTGTGTCTGGCAAGCGTACACGCCCTACCAAAAAACTAAAGAAAAAAAAGAAAAAAAGAAAAGAAATAGAGTGTGAAAATGTTCAAAAGGAAGATTTATATAGTCAAGCAAGATTTATATCTGACATTAATATTTTCTATGATGTTATTGTTCAAATGCGTATGCTTTTAATATTTAAATTAATATGAGATCAGCCTAACTGATTAAGTCATACACTTCTAGACTAAGCCTTTATGTGAACTCAGTATAACAAAGTTTGCTTCTCAAATTTGTGGAAAATTTTGCTGAATTCAGTAATCATTTTTAGCATAAGTTGCCATTTATCTATAAATAAATAAATAAATAAGCAAACCAAACAAATAAATAAATAATTTGAGGAAGATTCTTAAGATAGAATAAATATTTTTAAAACAATAAACACTTTAAAGAAAATGTATCAAATATTGAGAATATTTAAGAGTATCTTTTTAGGCAAATATCATGTCAGAGCCTTAGTGAAGAATATTTGGTACATAAAAATGGAGAAAATAATTGCATGAAATTTCATCATAAACAAGCCTAAAAGAAAAGTAGACAGGAATTTTTAAAACAAATATACTGAAGAATGTGACAGCAATTGAATGAGATCTAAGCCAACAACAAGAAAATACTGCAGGTTTTTGTTCTCCTCCTCCATTATTGGAGACAGACACAAAGACAGCAACAGTATCTTCTTTATGTATATTGAAAAATGTTGCCAGGATGGGCTACATTGGTATGTAGATCAGCTTGTAAGATTTTGGAGTGTTTGAAATGTTACATAGAAAGAGGAGATACTACTTGTTCTGATAAGGTTAATCAAATTATTTCCTGGGTGGTGTATTTTGTATTACTATGAATGTACACGCTGACAGAAGGTATGATGGGGCAGGACTAGTGTTAATGCTCTTGCTCACAGCGCATTATGTTCACATCCTGTTTTCAAATTTTACTTCAGATGAGGGCTGTGAGTAATTGTAACATGAAGAGGGAACCTACTGCTGATATATGAAAATAGAGAGAGTTAAATTAAAAACATCATTCAACTGAAATCTTTGTATGTTAGAAGACTGAATTTCTAGATGTACAGTAAGTATCAGTTAGAAAAGAATTTTGTACTTAAGTCATTGATGAACTTCTCTAATAAGTATTTCTATTGGTAATTGATTAACATATGATTGTAGGTAACATTTTTAATATTCATTTTATGTTAGTTATTGTTTTTATTATTTCTTTTTAAGTTTGCCATAGGGCATGTGGTGCAGGACTTGAACCTCAGTTGGCCATGTGGGAGTTCAGTAGTATCCCAACCACCCCTCCACCTGCTGATCTTGTGGATAACTTTTAAAAAATGTTTATACAAAAAACTTTATTATCCTATAAAAATATGACTTATATTTCTAATTTATACTATGCAAAATTATAATGATCAATTATGCACAATTTATATTACATAAAATGTGGCATATTATATTTTAAGTGATATTTAGCTAAAAAACAGTTGCAATGTATTTTCGTGCTCTTGATTGCGTGAGTGAACAAAACTCATAATAAATGTAATAGAATGTGAACATTGAATGCTTCATACGAAGGTGTTATAAAATGTAAACATCATATAAGTAGAGTCTATCATTCTATACTTTTAGAAAAATCCCCTGGTTTCACTCTAGTCTACTTAATCTGGTTCTCTGAATTCCAGACAAGAAAAACCTGCATTCTTTAAAAATAGGTCCCTAAGTGACTTTGATGACACTTTATTATTATTATTATTATTATTATTACTATTATTTTGCCATAGGGCAGGTGAACTTGCTGGAAAAAGACAGAGAGCAAGAAAGCAAGAAATCACCACCCTCCCCCCCAGGTGGGGATGACCACCCACAATCCCTTGTCCTCCATTCTCCTCTGGGGGTTTTGGGCAAGCATGCACATGCGCCTCAGATGATTTTTAAGCCTCTGGGTATGGGATTCAAACCATTGTCAGCCACTCGGGAATCCAGTGCCTTAACTACCACACCACCTGCGGGCCTAATGACCCTTTATTTTTTCACATTTTGGCTAACATCCAACTTCCTGCATGTATAGATGAGGAACTGAATACCTAGAAAGTGAATACAAATCTTCAAGGGGAGGTTAGGTCCCTGTCTGATAGTTTCCTATGTCACATAGCATCTTGGTCACTATGTTTTCCAGTGGCAGAGTACTCACTGACTTTGAGAGGTATACATTGAAAACAATAAAGAAATGAACATTTATATTACAGGATATTAGCCTGGAGAGATGGACTGATTTGTTTATTGTAGCAACAACGGGAATCCTTTGCCTTTAATGTAAAGGAAACCTCAAAGTACCTAAACTCTTCTTTACCTAATGAATATTGCCTTAATATAAAAGGGCAGTTGAAAAATCAATGACAAAGTAAGTAAGTTTCTATCATTCTGAATTTCCTTTGAATTTTCATGTCCTATTTCAAGCAACTTCTAATAACTCCACTGACTTCATAACCTTGCTAACCCCACGTTGCTTAGTACAATTTCAATTGTAGTGGAGTTTAAAAATGGATCACACAGAGGTCAAATATTCTCTATTTATTAACATTGAGAGTGGTAGAACTATCTGTTGATTTTATTATAAATTACTTAACCCATAGAGACAATGTAGGTAGGACAAATTTTGTCAGATAATGTACAAGACAATCACACAATAAAGAAAATTTCTTTATTGGATATTGAAATATGGCCTTGGGCAATTTATCAGATCTCTATTTCTCCATTTTCTTATGTGCAAAATGAATTATAATTAAACATAACTCATAGGTTTGTTGTGAGAATGGTAGACATGAAATTGCGGAACTTAGATCTCCTGAAAACTGGCTACAGGGAGCAGAATTGATTGTGGTCTCCAGCTGCCATCCTCCTATCACTGTATTTGTCATACTTCTACCCAAATGCTTCTAGCCAATGACTAGGCATGGCAGAGGCTCAGGGCTCTCCTCTTCCCTGTAGTACCTCGGGCTCTACTCACTGACAACTTTGTTTCATGGCTGAATCCTTCCTAGACCTCTACTGTAAGTCTGCGACTCTTCCTATGCAGTCGTCCTTATTTCTTTACTTTCAGGGCAGTCATATTTTCTTCTGCATCTGAGCACTCACCTGGCATATTCCTGTTCTTCCCGATTATCCTATTCAGTCATTGCCCCAAATGCATGTCTTTGATCTCTTTTTTTCCTTAAGAATTATTAATTTAATTTTATTTGTTATTATTATTATTATTATTATTATTATTTTATTTTGCTCTAGGGCATGTGTATTCACTAGAGAGAGACCAGGAGAGTAGATGGGAAAGCAAGTTACCTGGTCCGGGACTCAAGTCACGGACAGCCATGTGGGAGTCCAGCACCTTAACCACCTCACCACCTGCTGACCCCAGTGTCTTTTATTTTTTGTCTTACCTTTCTGCCATCCTTTTGGAGGACTCTGATTAAGACATGGTAATAAATAAGTTGATATAGTAATTATATTTAGACTATTGCCTCTACATGGTAATCACTATATAGAAATGTTTCTTATAAAAGCAAGTAAGGCAAGTTTTGAGTAATATCATAAATAATTGTGTATATGTACACACACACACACACACACACACACATACATATACAAGAGGCAAAGTCAACAGTAAAAAGAGAGCTGTTATTCTTGGCCAGGACAAAAATGTCATTACTAGCCATTTTAGTGCCAGTATTATTAGTCAACTGAGTTCCAAGCTCTTGACATAAAAAGTAAGTGGTGAATATATTTTCTCTTATAAGCAATTACATGATGGCTACTTTAATTTCCTATAAAACCTCAATTCATATACAGAAAAACAACCTTTAGAGAGAGAGTGCAACATTATAAACTCATAGCTTTCCATGTACTGTATTCAGAGTCTCTGGTTTATTAAGCTTGGTAAAGCATTAATTTAGAATTTAGCAGTATTTTGGTGTATGATAATCACCAAGACTTTTATGTACCTGGGAGCTTGGAACAATTTTCTTCCATTCTTGGCAGAGAAAGAAGGGAGAGAAGCATGGAGCTAACCAATTGTATCTAGAGGAAGATAAATGATCACAAATACAAATTAACACATACAACTCCATACGGTTTATTGAAGATAATTATCTATAAACATTTATTAAAAATAATATAATCTCTCAATAATTTTTAACAAATTACATAATTCATATTAACTTATCAATATTCATTCTATAAATTCTATAAAACACTTATATTTATTGAATTTTCTTATGTAAAGCTTGCATATGAAAGGAAAACAGTTTCTCTCTAATTCATCGCACAGCTTTTCCTAGTGCTCTTTTAGAATGTGGTAAGGTCAGTTAGTGGGTGGAGGACATGACACTTACTTCTCTAAGATAAAGTAAGGTAGAAAAATTGATTTGAACCTTCAAGCTACCATTTAATATATTCAATAGTTTCACAACTTTTCCTAGACTAAGCTCATTATTAAATAATACATATTTCATGTGCTAATAATTATGGGTACGTCTATATAAATTTATATATCAACATTACCAAGAATGTTATCAGTATGAATTTTCCTCTATGTGCATTGCTTTCTACTCATTTTCCACTCCTTTTTGCCACCGATTTAAAAACTGGTGGTCAATCTATCTACAGCTGCTTTCAGCTTAAAACGCCCTTGACTTACAGTGATTAATCCTGTTTTGGTCTTTAGGCTCATTACTCAAACTGATGGGGCCTTCAGCAGAGTAGAAAACAGGGAATTGTGCTGAATAGCAAGAAAATGAAGGATTTGGACCAATTTCTCGTTCTCACGGGTCTTTAGAGTCTCATTGGCCCTTAATCCTTTCCTCATTGCTCTCTGAGGCCTTACAAGCCCTCAGGTGGTGGGGATCCCAGGCAAGTCGTCTGGAGGTGACTCTACTGCGAGTCCTCTTGCTATCTCAGCATTGCCAGAGGGCCACCCACAGCTAGAGTTTGAGGAAACAAGTGTAAATGGTATGCTTCAAATAGTTATGTTTATGCTCAGTCACTCCACTGATTGGAAGAAGGGAAGTCCTTCAGAATATTCAGCAGCAGAAAAGGGGAAACAAATAACTAACTGTTCAGGGAAAGGAGAAAAGTAAACCAAAGTTGAGAGTCAAGAGACTCTTCGCTCTGTTCACTTCCAGTTCCGTAGTATGAGATCACACCCACACCGTGTGGCTCTCTGCAGATGCTCAGGTTTCCGGAACACACTCCTTTGCTTTTGAACTTACACTGGTGAGAAGAATTCCCTAAAAATCAATGGTTCTGATTTTCCTAAAGCAACATGAAATTTTAGTATATCAATTTTGAGATGTTACGATAGAGTATCTATGTTTATATGTACTTATGATTGCTTTCACAATTAAAATAAAAAAAGTTAGAATTCATATTTCATAGATAGAAATATTTGGGCAGAAAATGATTCACTAGTTTGCCAAAGTGCATGCAGTTAGTAACAGAATTGTAATCTACATTCTAGTAGCTTTCTGCTTTATCACCTCTAAAAATTTCTTTATGATTTGTCCTACTTACATTAAAAATGAAAATACTTATTCTGGAACTGTAGAAGCTCATTTGGAGTGTGAAACCACAAAAATCTCTCACCTCTGTTCCTAAGCATCCTACATTTCCTCCCCAAACAGCTCTCTCTGTATTTGTATTTTTATTCCTCTCTATTTTAAAACAAAGAAATATTTAAAATAATAAAGACCAGACCAGAGATTATTTTCAAAGACTCAAAAGAAAGAGAAAGAAAGAAGAAAGAAAGAAAGAAAAAAAGAAAGAAAGAAAGAAAGAAAGAAAGAAAGAAAGAAAGAAAGAAAGAAAGAAAGAAAGAAAGAGGAAGAAAGAAAGAAAGGAAAAGGAAAAGGAAATCTGTGGACAAAGATAAGCAATCCCTTTTGATGTACCAGAAAAGACTTTAAAGATCTTTTATTCCTATTTGCTGAACTGACAAACAACTCTAATAAATCTGGCTATATATTCCCGGAGCACTAGTGACAGAGGTGGTCCAGTCAGAAAGGGAGTGGGAGAAAGCTGGGGAAAATGTGCCCACAACAGAAATGACAGCAAACACAGAAAAGGTAGAGAGCAAACCCTGAAAAATGAGGTACAGTCCCAACCTAAGCCATGCCCTGACATCACTGAACTGTGGCTCAGTACAATCCAGGGGCAACCCCATACAAATAAAAAAAAGAAAGAAAATAAAAAATAATGATTTCCTTATCTTCTGACCACCAAAACCAGCAAAATGTGTGCATTGTTCCCAAACTGCCTTCACAGTATATATTAATATGTTATAAAATATTAACATTCCTACTAAAATATCCTTAGTCAGGGACCAGCAGGTGGTATAGTGGTCAAGGCTCTGGATTCTCACATAGCCAAACATGGTTTGAGTCTTGGACCAAGCAGTTTGAAAATCACACTGGGCGTGCATGGCCAGAATCCTGAGAGGGGAATGGAGGAGAAGGGACTGTGATGTGGCCATGCCCCTTGGGGTTGATTTCTCAATTTCCCTTTCTCTGTTTCTCTCCAGTGAGTGCATATGACCTACGGGGGATTAAAAGAAAACAAAAACAAACAAACAAAAAACCCTATTGCTATTTAAGGTCAACACTTTTCTTCTCACAAATGTCACCCCTAATATTATTACCCTCTTTATCGGGTATTATCAGGCTTTTTGCCTTTTTTGCTTTTTTTAGGGACTTGTACTCCACTTGGCAAACATATTCTGGTATTTTACATCTTAAACAAATAAAACAGCAAGTAAATTAAAGAATAAATGTAGACAAAAACTCTCATAATGGTTTGTCTCTATCTCCAATGTAGTTTCTGTCTTTATTTCGGAACAGAATTTTTTCTTGTTTTTAAAGGAATTATTTATTTTATTTGTTATCATCATTATTATTTTAATTCACTAGAGACAAAGAAAGTGAGAATGCAAGCAACTAGGTCTGGGACTTGAACCAGTGTTGACCATGTGAGAGTCCAGCATGTTAACCACAAAAGTACCTTCTGACCCCCAGAACACAACTTTTTAAACTATGTTTATGTTCAGTCACTATCTTCTTCATTTCCATATTCCCCATCTACTTTATTGGATCCCTTCACTCCAGGGAAATTTCCCTTCTCAAGGTAAGTGACGAATTCACCTTTGACTAATTTGATTATCTTATTTCTGTACTTCATATCTCATTATACATACACTTGATATAATTTTCTTATCTTTCCTACCATGACTAATACCATATTATTTCAATTTTCCCTCTACTTTATAAACAGATCCTTCTCAGACCTATATTAGCTTCACCATTTTTACATATTAAAATGGCCCAGGTTTCTCTCAGAGGGTTCCTTTACCTTTCAGTCAGGTTGATAACATATAATAGACTCATGGCTTTAAACAGGAAGCAGCAAATGGCATAATGTTTATGTTCCTGGACTCCCACATAGTTGACTGTGGTTCAAATCCTGGACCCAGCAGCTTAAAACTCATGCCAGGTGCATGTGTGTGCATGCCCAAGATTCATACAGGAGAATGGAGAAGAGACTGTGGTGTAGCCATCATCCCTGTACGAGTTACTTCTTGATTTCTGACTCTCTGGTGAGCACATGCTGCATCCTATAGCAAAAATCTCTTTCTAAAAAAAAAAAAAAAAAATAGCACTCACTGCAAATTAGTATAGCCAATAGCCATATATATGGATGTTCACTAAGTATCTCAAACATATTTGGTAGCAATTCCTCCTTTCACAGTTCTATGTCATTAATGCCATTGCCATTCATCCAACAATTTACGCCAAACCCTAGTGTAGAGAGCGGTCAATATAAACAAGTTCCAGCACTCTAGGAGTTATTTTTGAACCCCCCTTATTCTCACTCTCTAACTCCCAATCCACCAGTCAAGTCTGCTGATTTAATCTCTAAATACTCCAAATTTGTTCACTTATTTCTATGTCCATAGTTATTACTTACCTGTCAGGATCCTGAAAAGGAAAAGATATCCTGTAAGTTAAATTTGAGAGACTGAAGAAACCGCTTCATAGGGATAAGCAGAGTTAAAGAAGACTATACAGGATATTGAGGCACTCAAAATGATCAACCTCAAATTGCCATTAAATGCCCAGTTAGAGTTATCAAGAGGAAGAAATGCTCTGGAACTTAGGGACAGTCAGACTCTTAAAATAGGAGCTGCACTTGCCATCTCAAGACCTTGTGTATTGAGTAGAGAGAAGCCAGGATTTATCATTCTCTCTTGGTCCCCTCCTTCACCATGAGGTCACATCCCAGATCACAATGTAGAGCAGAAGAGGGTGGCAAGTGAGCCTGGGGAAAATGATGAGCGACCAGGATAGATCTTTAGACCAATTCACTAATCTGTAACTTGCAATCACTTCCTAATTGGTCTAAGTAATTGATATATTGTCCTGGTGCAATTTATTCTGCTATTGGAAGTCCAAAAGATCTTTGTAAAACACTATTCAGATCGTAACACTTTCCTGCTTAAATTCCTAAGAGTATTATGGCAAATATTTACACTGGCTTGCTAAGGCCTGGTGGGGAGATCTGGGCCTGGTCTTTACTTTTCTATCCAGACCCTATGATAGATTGAATTATGGTTCTCATCTTTACTCCCTCACTTAATAGCATCACTGCATGGCACCTTTTCCATGTGAGCCACTCAACTGGGATATGGCCATTCATCTACCCTTGAATAATGGGGAAGCTCAAAATACGTGCGAACCACGTGGCTGCATGGACATGCTTCATTTCTGGCAGCTTGGTCTCTGTTATGAGAAAAGCATGCCCCGGAAAGCTGCTGGTGCAAGAACGAGGATAGAGCTGCAATCTGGACTTAAGTGCAGCGAGCCGAGGAGACAGTGAACAACTTTCAAGGATACACGGTTTTTTTGTTTGTTTGTTTGTTTTTTCCATGAAGGAAGAAAAAAACAGTTGTAAATCATTAGAATAGTGACTTGTTTGATGCCTAATATTACTGCAGTAAGAATTATTAAACCATTCTTGGCCATCTGCCCCTATTTTTATATGCTCTAATAAAAATCACTTACTTTTTATATACTTGACAACTATGATTCCTTTTTCAGTTTGTAATTGTCTTTCTTTTGATTGTTAATTTTTGTCAAAGACATTGACCACTGCCTTCTTGTCATCAAATACAAAAAGACTTGTCAATAAACGTTCATAGCAGGTTTATGTGCAATAACGAAACCACTGTGCAAGCCCCAGTGGCTAGGAACAAATGAGTGGTTAAGAAAAGTCTCACAGACACATACTCTGAAATACTGCTAAATAAAAACTAGCACGGTAGTGGGGCTCTGTGTAGGTGGCACACTCTGCTAAGATGCTGCAACTCAGGACCTGAGGCCACGTAGAAGGCCTGGTTTGGTTCATGGCCAGACCTAAACAGGCTCGCTGTAGCAATGTGTCTTGTAGTTTTTGATGGCTGGTGTAGATAAAGGAAGTGAGGACCAAATAAGTGGGAAGAAACTAATAGGAAAATAAAGAAAAAGTCGCGCGCCGTGCTAGTGATTTTGCCAGGGGTCTGAAGATGAAAGTGGGCTGGCTGCAGAGCTGAGGGCGTTCTTGTGTGACAAGGAGAAGTGAGAAATTTACAAATGAAAGCCAGGAGAAGGAAAGAAAATCCCACCTAACTGACAGAGATAGGGGTCTCTGGCATAGGGTTCTGGGACTGCTGCTGGGGCGGGGAGCCCTGCCTCAGTATTCCTTACACCAGGGGTCTGGGAAACGGGTAAGACGACCCTGCATGGCAGACTCTCAGAAAAATCAATCTCTGTCCTCTAAATAATTAAATACACTTTAAAAGAAATAACAAAGTACTATTATATACAACAACATGGATAAATTTCAAAATAATGATGAGCAAGAAAGCCACATGAGAAGTGGGAATATATTTTAGGATTGCATTTATGCAAAAATTCTCGAAATAAAACAAAATCTATACTTAACAGAGAGCAAGTCAGTTATAATCTGGGTGTGGAGAGGGGGATACTTACTACAACAGGATACAAGCAAAATTTTCTGTTTAATTAAGATGCTCAGTTTTATTATTATGGTGAGAGTATTGTGGATATGTTTATATCAAATTGTGTGCATTTTAGTTATATGCAGTTTATTTCATACCATTTATATACCAGTAAAGCTGCAGGAACAAATACAGAATATATGTTCTATTCCAAGGTACAATTCTATTTGTTCCAGTATAAAATAATGTTTTGTTTGTTTCATTTATTAAGTTTTTTGCCATAGTGTGTGTGCACTCACTGAAAAGACACATAGAGAGACAGAAAGAAAGAAAGTGAGAAATCACCCCCCTCAGGGGATGGGCACACTATAATCCCCTCTCCTCTAGTCTCTTCTCAGGATTTTGGGCACACATGCACATGTGCCCAGGATTATTTTCAGGCTGCTGGGTCCAGGACTAGAACTATGATCAACCAAGTGGAAGTCCAGCCTTAACCACCACATCACCTACTAGCCTCTAAAATAGTGTTTTTAATTACATGGTAAAATTATTTTATTTATCCTTCAATCAAATGTTTGATTGTCCCTTGCATTTAAATAAATGAAAAGAATTGAGTTATCTTTTTGCCTGTGTTTATTGTAAGCATGATTCTTATTTAAGAAAGTAAATACTAAATAGCATAAAATATACAAAATAAAGAATAAATGTCTTTTTATATTGAAAATTTTAAGAGTTTACTTATTGTATTGCTAAGATTGTTTATTTTATTATTTTGGCTAGATTTTAATACTTAGGAATCCACTCAATTGCTTGCTCATATGTTGGAAATCAGCAAATATGGGAGTGAGGGTGAGAAAAGATGGGAAAGTGAGGACAGATAGGTGAGGAAGGGCTGACTACCTCCTGGTGCCCTTAATCTCTTCTCTGGCATTTGGCGTGGTTTTGGCTAGGGCAACAGTGGTAATTAGACAGTAGATTAGCTTGTCCAGCGGGCTAGTTGAGGATTATCCATGTTTTCAGGTTTTATAGCAGCTGAAAGCAAGCTCCAGGGAGGATGCCCTTTCAAGTCTTTCTTGTGACATAGGTCAAAAGTCTCAAAGATCAAAATGGCACAGGTCAAACCTGAGAACCAGTGTTTAGAATATTACTTAGCCACATGGGTTTAAGTGGGTAGGTAGGAACAAATCAGGGACCATCACTACAACAATGTATTTCTCTCCACCCTCTGATTCCAGGTATTCACAACTGATATTCACTTAGAGAGCCACAACTCAGATTTGCTTTCAGAAAAATATTCTTTTAAAAAATGCTAAGTTTTGAAACTTATTATATTGACAAGTAATAATTATACTTATTTATAAAGTGCAGTGTGATATTTTGATATAGGTATATAAAGAGTGATCAATTCAATGGAACTATGATATCTATTGCCGCAAATTTTTACGTTTTCTTGGAGTTGGGAACATTCAAAATCTAGCTTTTTTAGAAATATACAGTAAATTGTTGGTCCATATAGTTACCTTACAATGTTATTGAACTCTGGAATTTATTTCTCCCATTTAGCTGTGATTTATATTTCCCAATACTCCCCTCCTCACTACATTTCCCAGATTCTACTGTAGAAAGCACTATTCTTTGTTCAACTGGGAGGAGTGTGACTAGCATCTAGTCTCTTGTGTTTAAATTCTTCAGATCCTCTTCTGCTTCAGAGCTCAGATCATAATGCTCTTTGTTTAGCTCAAGCCATAGACTGAGTAAGAGTGGGGTAGTGGGCCCAACTATTTCTGTCCATTACTGGCTTCATTAAGGAGCTATCTTTGCCCAGGAGGTCACTGCTGAACTGATGGAGACTTTGCTGATATTTCATGACACTAAAGAGTAGATTTTCAGTTATAGACTGTCCTCAGATGAACTCACTCACATCTATAATCAGTTTAGAAGTCAGTTCAGACCAATAGTCCTGTCTAGTGTGTTATAAATGATTGCTTATCATCCCAGGCAATAGCAGTGTCTGGGACCATGTGTCTCTCATCAACTACCTGGCTATCCTCATTTGTTTATATTTTGTCAGGTCAAGAATGGAAAAACATCAAGCTCAAATTCTCAAGCATTTTCACATGTCTGTTTCACATTTTTTTTTTTTTTTTTGGAGAGGTTTTTTCGCCATAGGGTGCGTGCGCTCGCCAGACAGACAGAGAGAGACACAGAGACAGAAAGCGAGAAATCACCCCCCAGGGGGGATGGTCACGCCGCAATCCCCTCTCCTCCATTCTCCTCTCGGGATCTTGGGCACGCACGCACACGCGCCCGGCGTGAGTTGTAAGCCACAGGGTCCGAGACGCGAACCGCGGTCGACCACGTGGGAGTCCAGCGACATAGCCATTATGCTAACTGCTGGTTCCCTCTGTTTCACATTTTTGACTCTTTTGATCAAGGTGTATTATATGGTTAAGACCAGAATCAGCCTGAATGGTTATTGTCCACACATGTAGATATAGGGAGGTGTGAACAAAGTAGGGGCCCTTCACTGACTAAAATAAATGCACACATAAAATCATCTAACTTCTCCCATTATACTTTGTAAAATTTTTTGTTAATAATACTGCCATTTTTTCCTTTATGAGAGAAAGAGGAAGTGAAAAGAAGCTAGAAAAACAGGGAGATGGAGAGAGAGAAACAGGTATTTTTGGTATTTCTCATCACATCACATCCTCTTGTCCTAGTCTCTTAATAAGATGCATTCCAGTATGTTCAGGGTGGCCCAGACACCCAATCTGGGCCTCCCGTATAGCTTCTAGTCTCCACACTGGGGTTGATATTGTCATGTTTTTCCCTTTGTTTCTATTTTCTTTTGTGTTTTATTTCTTGTATCAGAGAGAGAGAGACAGAGAGAGAGAGAGACAAAAAGATAGGCATCTAGTTTCAGCCAGCCTGGATCACGAACATGTACATGATGTTTTGGCTTCCGCAAGGAGGTCTTAGGATGCAAGCACGAGACCCCACCTGTATGGGTCCAGTTATGCATCCCTATACCACAGGCTGGCCCTTTCATTTATGTTTAAGCTTTTTTATTTGTTTCTTCCATGAAAAAAATATAAAAAAACTAAAGAGAGAGAAAGAGAGAGAAAGAGAGACAGACAGACAGACAGCCCCCTCAACATGATCTTGATGCAGCAACCCAGCCAGGTTCAGCCAGACCCAGATCATGCTCATGTGTGAGGAAACTGGAACCTCTACATATTTATGTAGTTTTCTTCCTTGACTCCAACTTCTATAATTAGTTACTTTATATAAAATATTTTGCAGTGAATTGTGGTTGTTTATGTATCAATACTCCAAAAGGTTTGTAGAAAAATGAAATTAAAGTACTTGTTTATTTTACTGAAAAACTAAAATCCATGAATAGTTTTTTGATAATGCACATTTTCCATGAAATTTTAAAAACTCTCTGGTGCATTTAATTTCCTCCTTCAATAATAGGCAAGCTAATTTGAAACATTTAATTATTATCATATGTAGTTTAGCCTTTTATTTAGACTCACTACTTTCTTGATAGAAATTTTCTACTTTTCTAATGTATATTTGTAACTAATATACCCTCTCCATGAATCATTCCTGATATTGCCCAACCTTTAAATGATTACCTTGTTAATAATTATGCAAGCATATTTGTAGAAACTTTCAAGTATCCTGCCCTGCTGGATAGAAGTATCCACCTACATAAAAACTTTAGGAAGACATATTCTTGATTTTTTTAAAAGACATATTTATTTAATGTTATTATTATTATTTGATTTCTTATTAAATTATTAATAGGAAATATTAACTATTCTATTATTTCCTAGGGCATGAGAGATAGAAATTGATAAAGCAAACTACCAGATCTGAGACTTGAACCATGGTCGACCATGTGGAAATCCAGTGCCTTAACTATCACACCACCTTCTGACCCCTACAAATCTCAATTTTGATAATTTTATTTCTCCCTTAAATTGGTAAAAGAATTTAGAACACTTGAAATGTTAAGTCAGTTTTCCTCTAACTTTTCTGATTAAAATAATATCACTATTCTTTGTGCATAATAAACAAAGAATCTACTGCTTTTCAAACAGCATTCTGTGGTTGAGTGCTGTCTCTGTCTTAGTCCAAGTGAAAGTACTTTGGGATCATGCCTTTCAGAATTTCTCATGTTATTGAAAGTCAAAAACTAAATTGTGTTCATAGTGCAACACAAATAAACTCTGATCATGGCAGGGATGCTCTATAACTAACCTAGGTATGCATTTCAGTAATACTATTTTTAACTTTTCTTAAGAATGTGTGAGCATTCATAGGGTATGTAAAGGCTTTGGATTTGCTTCATCATAGTTAAGTAGAAGTATAGTTGCTCATATAAAATTGCAGGACATAAGGACACATTATGACAACTTAATTTGGGAAATAAAATGAAAATTTAAAATATTCTTATTTTAGTTTTATTTCATTGGTAGTAATTAATATAATGTGATTCCTTGCAATTCCTTTAAAAGTGCATCTTAGAAGATGCAATCATGAGCAATCATGAGCTGAGTAAGAATGTTTCTGTCAACAGCCAACTATACATATGATAGTTTAAAATTATAATAGATTATACAGATATAATAGGCTACCCCATATAACCTAGGTGTGTGGTAGGCTATACCATTTAGGTTTGTGTAAATACACTTCGCGATGTTGGCATAACAAGAAAATTGCCAGTGACACATATCTCAAACATATCCCTGTCCTTAAGTAACACATGACTTCAGTTTAATGCTTCTATCCTCAAAAAAGATGCCACTTGTCAAATTCTCCTATATTTTATGAACCAATGTACTGTGTACTACAATATTTTATTAAGTAGGCCATACCTTTCGGTAAATTTTATCAAAATTTTCTGAAACATTTTCAGAAAATAAGACAAATGCTAGGTATAGAGCTTTATGAATTTTCACTCTGTGAAACACAGTGGTGTGAGGTGATCTGCACCAGCCCCAGTATTACCAGCCGTCTTCTAGTCAGCATCTCTCAAAGAAGCACATCTTGACTTTTAACACAATAGATTATTATTAAGATAGCAAAATGTGAAATTTGACAGATAAATTCAGGAGAGATTTGGGGAAATATTTTTTAATATAAACAAATTATGAATAACTTGACAGAAAAGAATGTGAAGGGAAAGCTGATGTTAAGGGCAAATTCAACATGAAGAGAAAAAAACCCATATATTTCTATTTATTCTCATTGGGAGGAACATGATGTCAAATGATCAAATTGCTGTTGTAAAAGTGGTCCATAGGTTAGTTTATAATAAGTGCAGTTTCATTTGTACAATGCCATTTATTTCCTCTGGGTAGTGGAAAACAAGGGCAATTTTTAGCAAAACTAATAATGCTTAAGGAACAAATCCTTCCTATGCAAGCTGTTAAGGGATACAGATGGCGTGGTACCGATAAACACAATTTTAACCTTGCATTTTTTCAAGGTTTTATCAGCTATTATACTCATCCATGTTTTGGAGCAGTTCATTCTCTGGGAACATAATAGCAAAGATTTGCCTCCCTAATATCCTGGTCCATCTAATAGAGAAATTAGAACTACCATTAGTCTGGAAAGAGCCTTGCAGCGAGTCATTTGGTGTCTAAAAGCTGATAAAGCCTCTTGCCCAGATGGGTGATTGGTATGCATGTTGGCGAGCATACCAAAATATAACTGATAGAGCCGGAATATTTACTGAATGCTTTCTTTCTTTCTTAAGATTCAGCAGTAAGGTCATACTCATGATGAGGGTGGATGCACTTTGTGACTTGGGTCGCATATGGATAATGGGTAGGCACAGGACAAGTTTCTCTGTGGTGCTAGTTTAGCAACTAACTGGATCTATGAAGCACTGGGCTCCTTCCTTGAACCTACCTTTTGTTAGTTTAAAACATTTTAGCAAAAAGTGTTGACCGAATTTTACTTGTGCTGAGATACATATCTGTATCATTGCTTCTATTGCTAAGGAACACATTTAGATTCAGTTCTTCTATTGGGACTATTGTAGTTTGTTGGCTCTGGTCTGGGTAAGACTTTCCACCTTTGAAAATCATAGGTACAAAACAGGAATAATAGTTGTGCAGTCAAATTAGGGACAGGCTGCAGCCTCATTCCTTTCTTACTCAGCATTTCGATTCTTACTACCTGGTATTTCCTATGCTGATGTTCTTTTGTTATTTGTATTTTTTTGTGCCTCTTCCACCAGATTATAATTGTCCTTGACTGTGTAGACTTACATTCACAATTTTTGAGCGAGTGTAAATGACAGCATGTGTCTTTTACATAACATCTTATAACAGGTGCTAAAAATATGTATTTTTTCCATTGTATTAAATTTCCAAATACAAGTACTGGTATTGGTTATCCTCTAGATCAGTATGGTACTTTATTGTTATTGTTTTGTTATCACAAAAAGCTAAAACTCTCAGAGACTCAGGAATTCTTCATATGAAGATACATTCAGTATATGGGAAAATCTAGAAGCAAACAAGAAAAATTAAATAATGACATAGGTTGATTCTCACTTATGCTGACTAAGAAAAAAATATAAATGGCAAGACAACTAAATGCAGCATTTTATTTATAAAGCTTTATAATCTATTTACTTCTTATATTCAGTTTCTAGAATTATTCCTGTGATTCATCAAGTCACAGAGAGTACTACAAAAGATTATCATAATTATATTACCAACATTTTATGTTTCAATTATTGATCTAAATGGCATGAATTGGAATTTTTTTCCTTGTAAATTTGGTCTTCAAAAAAAGTTCTCTTGATTTGTCAACCACAAATACACAATGGCCAATATTGCACATACCCTATAACATTATGAGAGACTTTACAAAATGGTGAGTTAAAGTAGATATTCTGAAATTGCTGGCCTAAATTTGAACCCTAATGCCTTTATTTATTAGGTTCACATATTGAACAGTAATTTTCTTATGCATAAATAAATATGATTATAATGATCATTAAATACTTGTCATATAATAAAAACTAATGAGTTAATGCATATATTATGTTTAGACTTGTGCTTGATATATATTGGATCCTAAAAAGAAATGACTTTTTTCTACTCAATTTTTCTACATGCCTCCTAATGTTATGTAGCTTTCCATGGTTAGATTCTATTTCTGGCATGAGACTGCATTCTAACTTTTCTTATCTTTTCATTCTTCTCATCAAATATACTAATCCTACCCTCTTCTGGGATAAAATTGGTAACATACTTTCCACTCTAAAAAATGAATTGCAGTGAATATAAACATATACTTATAAAGGCTGTTTTTTGAATAAGTTCATTTATGAGAACCCACACAAAAAGGCAATTAAATATTAGACTGAATTTTGGTTATGTGTACATTTTTTTTTTTTCTGGAGAGGTTTTTGCTATAGGGCGCGTGTGCTCGCCAGAGAGACAGAGAGAGACAGAGAGATAGAAAGCAGGAAATCACCCCCCAGGGGGGATGGCCACGCCGCAATCCCTTCTCCTCCATTCTCCTCTCGGGATCTTGGGCACGCACGCACACGTGCCCGGCGTGAGTTTAAGCCGCCGGGTCCGGGACTCGAACCGCGGTCGACTACGTGGGAGTCCAGTGACATAGCCATTACGCTAACTGCTGGTCCCCGTTATGTGTACATTTTAATAACACCTAAGTTTCTCAATGTGTTTCTTTTAGCATTCACAGGAAAGAACCTGAATGAAGTATTTGAATATAGGCACTTCTTCTTTTTCTTTTTGTTTTAGAGAGATTTTTGCTATAGGACACGTGTGCCAGCCAGAGATACAGAAAGCGAGAAATCACCCCTCCAGGGAGGATGGCCACACTGCTGTCCCTCCTACTCCAGTCTCCTCTCGAGGTTTTGGGCAAGTCCGACACCGGTCATGAGTTTCAAGTCACAGGTCTGAAACTCACACCATGGTGGACTACGTGGGAGTCCAGCGATTTAACCATTACATTATCTGCTAGTCCCTACAGGCACTTCTTAAACACCTTTATTGAGTTTTTGGGAAAGTCATGATGTATTTTTGCATTAAAAAAATAGAAAAATATGGGAACCAGCAGTTAGCGTAAGGGCTATGTCGCTGGACTCCAACGTAGACGACCGTGGTTCGCATCCCAGACCCGGTGGCTTAAAACTCACGCCAGGCGCGTGTGCGTGCGTGCCCGAGATCCCGAGAGGAGAATGGAGGAGAAGGGATTGCGGCGTGACCATCCCCCCTGGGGGGTGATTTCTCGCTTTCTGTCTCTATGTCTCTTTCTGCCTGGCGAGTGCACGCGCCCTATAGCGAAAAAAACCTCTAAAAAAAAAAAAAAAAGAAAAATATGTCATGACTTCCCAATGACCTATTCACATGCCATTTAAATGATTCTCTCAAATTTAATGAACTTATTCAGTAGTCCTGGGAAAAAAGTAATTGTTTATCACAAATTTTAAAATTATAATCTTTTTTTTTAATTATTTATTTTTATTTATTCATTCATTTATTTTAATTGGATCAGAGACAGACACAGACAGAGAGAGGAAGAAAAAGAGGGAAAGTGAGAAAGCAAGCCACCAGGTCCAGGACTTGAACCGTGGTCAGCCACATGGGAGAGTCCAGCACCTTAACCACCATGCCACCTGCTGGTCCCCTAAAATTATAATCTTTACATGCCATACATAACATGCCATAAAAACAATTTCACCATAGAGGGGATACTTGATTGCCATCTGTGATTTCCTTATGGACCAGTGCTGTTTCTAGTCACATAGGAGGGAGAGAAAGTGCTAGTTCAGGGCAAGGTGAGGAAGAGGATCACATTACCTATACTCCTCCGGGATCCAGCAGAGTCATGAACCAACATTTCACTGCTACAGAGACTGAAAAACCCAGTTGACATCTGTTAATTATATCTCAGGCTTAAACCACTGTTAAATAGTGATGAATGCAATCAATTATTTTATATTATTTTTTTTAAGAAACAAACCAACAAATGAAGTAAAAAGAATGAAACTAATTAGGTGGAGATAATGTTTCACATCACAGATATTTAGATTACGTTTAATGGGGAAAAACTGTCTCTTTTATATTAATTAAGTAGGATTTAAAATATATTCACTTCTTGGTGATACACAGAGTGACTCCTTCTGCAGTGAGTTCTGCATGATTATTGAAAGTCAACTTAGAACTATTGCTTCACTTACTAATCAGATTCTTAAATATCAATGCTTTTTGATCTTTGTGAGTCTGGAGTCATGTGACTCAATCTTGGGGCACTTCAGTTTCCACCTTCCTAAGAAGGGACTGAACTAGATTATTGCTACAGCAGTTTAAAGTTATATGCCTCTAAGCCTCATCTCTTTGTAAACATATAGTTGAAGATAGTATGACCCTAATTTAAAATTCAGTTAAAGTGCTGGGTGTTTCAAGATATCCAGTTATTTATGACACATAATAAAGATAAACATAGCTATTTTATTTTTCTATTTCATCTGGTGAAAACAAATGTCCCAGTAATCTGTGACAGCTTATATTCATATCAAGTATATCTGAAGCTTTTCTATTAGTCGTTTCATTTAAAATAAAGATTAAACTGTTAGCTCTAAGAAAGGAAATGTGTATTCTTTCAGAGTAGTATTATAGCATTTGTTACTGTTCCCACTTTTTAGGGGAGCCTCATAGTCTATAAGAAGTCATACTGTTCATCATAGTAAATAAGAAAGCCTATATACAGGTAACTGAAACATTATTTTTCAGTTTTCTCTTCCTTTAAATTTCTCTTACTGCCTTACTTAGTGTTATCATCAACCTACAATAAATTTCTGCTCAAATAGTTGAAAGATATTTGTGAATTATGGCATATGTTTTCATTTTCAACTTTTGTATAATTTCAGATGAAATTTAATATATAAACAATGACCAGATAACTGTGTCGCTCTCTAGTACAACTCATTATATTTTAACATAAGGTATAAAAATTACAGAAGTTTTAACTAAAATACTTATAAAACAAACCATCTTGCATGATTTAATATCTTTGTGGAATGTTAAATATTTTTGTAAAAATATAGCATATGAGTGTTAATAAAATGTGTTTCATCTTTCAAAATCACCTTGAATATTTGTCAGTTTTTATGCGCGGCATCAAGTCATCAGATGGAATTTTAGATATCATCTAATCATAATATTCATCTTAGAGAAAATGAGTAGTCAATGCTCAATTTAACATGGCTTTACAACTGATCTGTCACAAGAATATAATGGCATACTTCTAATTCTTTCTAAAACTAATATTTACTTTTAATAATTTTTCATCAATAGCTCTAGAGGATACAGCCTTCCTTTGGCAAAATGTCATGATTGAAAAAATATCGCAAATGGAGAATATTATTAAATATATATTGTTTTTCTTTTCTGCCATCTACTTTATCCTTCAGCACATAAAATCATTAAAACATCATTTACATTTTTCAATTGAAGTGCAAATTTTTTGTTGGACATATGGTATGATAGCAAATTTGGCAGTCGGTACAGAGACAGAGCACTATAAGTTTCAGCATAAGTGGCTGAAATTCATAAGGAAGGTCGAATAACATTGCATAGGATTTTTCAAGAAAAATGGACAGTTCTAATTAGTAAAATATAATCAGTAATAGTTCTAGAGGAGAAAGAAAGGTCATCTTCCTCTTCATAAAATTGGAAGACATTTGTTCATATTTAAGATATACTCTACGTATGTACATTCATAATTTTAATTAAAAAATTAAAACTGATTTTATCAAGCTTACGGAGATTTGCTAATTTTTAGAAAAATATATTTCCCATATTAACAAATTGAAAGGTATATAGAAATTTAAAGTAATTTTGAATAAATCAGTTCTAAAGAAAATAAATACCTCAGATTCTTTCATACATGTTAAATAATAGTAAGAGTTTTTTAAAGCTGAAAATTTAGTGAAACGGAGGCAGGTGTTGTTTTCTCAATAATAATTTCATAAAATTATTTTCATTTTATATAAGATAAATAAGATATAATTTAAATATATAAATTCAAATAAATATTTTAATGACTTCAAAGTTTATCAATCACAAATAACAAATAGTAAGGTATCAAGAGGCAGACAGTTACATGCACACTTTTCTAGATTAAAGAACAAGGAAAAAATTTGTGTTAAGCAATTTCCTGTTGGTCATATTGTCCATGATCTGTGATAACATAAAATGAGATAAATGTGTTTGAATTTGGAAATTTTTGTAACTCCTATTTATTTTCAGTCCAAATAAATGAGCAGGTTATACATCACTTGATAATCTTACAACTTTCAAGACAGTTTGGACACAGATGATTCTCATCAGTATCTGATAAGGTAGTATCGAAAAAATCATTGTAAAGTCTACCTTTTTGCTAGGATACCCCTGCCCTCCCCCTACCCCTCATAGTTGTTGAATTACTGCCTGTTGTGAGTTGAATTCTATCATCCCCAAAATCTGTGGTACTTTTTCACAGAAACCTCCACAAAATAATAGTCCAGAACACAGGACTTACAGTGCTAATACTAGGAATGTTTCCAGGAACCAAGGCAATTTGGCTCCATATGTCTTGGCAAGTTAAAAAAACAAAGAAAGGGACTTGAAAAGATAAGATTTCTGAGATTATGGTGGTCATGTACAGATGGTGAACAAAATTAAAACTTCAAGTGGCTGAAGCAGAGAAATGCAGATGAGTGTGACAATTGAGTTTCATAAAGGCTAGTCTTCCTCCTAAGAAACTTGACTTGAAATGCTATATAAGATAGAAAAATAAAAAGCTAAGCTAAAAAATACTCAGAAAAGCAAAGTAGAAGTTTTTCTATCCTCCTACTGAACAAGCAGAATTGGGTCAGATCCTATCAGAGAGATAAACTCGAGAGAACACAATTTCATCAGTTGGAAACACTATTAGTGTATGTTATGGACAGAAAAAAGTAAACACAATTTTACTCAAATTGCAAAGCAGATGGTCAGGTCCTATTCTTTATCTGGAGAAAATGTAAAATCTCTTGAGCAAATGCAATATCAACTCTGAATACTTTGAACACAATGGGTGGCATTTGATTCAGTTAGTAGACATGGCAAGGGACAGAAATTATAGTAAATTATTTGATCAGTCTTCAAGAATACAAGATGGAGAAAAGGTGGAAGAGAAGAAACATAAAACAAGGAGGTTCAATAGAAAACTTAAAGTAAGATAAAGAATATAAGTTTTAATATAGTTAATGCGAATGGAGTATTTGCTTATAAGACACCTTCCAGATTGTATCTACCTCCCCGACCCCTTACATATTCAAATAATGAATAAAGTGCTTTGAAGAGATGTACTTTAAATAAACATAAGGATGCAAAAATGATAAAATTCATGAGTAGAGGATCTGAATGGTGACACAACAGTAACATAATGTCATACTGTCTGCGAGGTTGATCTTCATGTGAGGTTCCAGGTTTATATCTGAAGAGCTCCTTGAAATACACATTTATCTGTGTCCTCTATATTCATCCATGTTGTCAAAAATGACAGAATTCCCTCCTTTTAAAAGGTTGAGCAGTATTCACTTGTGTATAAATACCATAGTTTATTTATCCATTGATACACTCCCAATGTTGCTATGGGTAGCTCCCAATGTTGGCTATAGTGAGTAATATTGCAATTACTATATTTCTTTGACATATTAATTTCATTTCCTTTGGGTAGATAGCCAGTAATGGGATTACTGTATTACATGGTAGTTTAATTTTAATTTTTTTTGAGAGGATTTTTTTTTCCTATGGGGCATGTGCTCTTGCCAGAAAGACAGAGAGAGACAGAGAGATAGAAAGCGAGAAGTCACCCCCCAGGGGAGATGGCCACACCACAATCCTTCTCCTCCATTCTCCTCTTGGGATCTTGGGCACGCATGCACATGCTCCTGGCGTGAGTTTAAGCCACCGGGTCCGGGACTTGAACCGCGGTCAACTACATGAGAGTTCAGCGACATAGCCATTATGCTAACTGCTGGTCCCTTATTTTAATTTTTTCAAGAACTTTCATTTTGTTTTCTATAATCAATATATTGATTTATATTCTCACAAACAGCATGCTGTGTTTCCTTTTCGTCAACACTTATTTTTTATATTATTTATAATAGCCTTTCTACAGATGCAAGATAATATCTAACTGTAATTTTAGTTTGCATTTCCATGATGATTTGTGCTGTTCAGCATACTTTCATATACCTCTTGTCATTTAAACATCTGTTGAGAAATATCTATTCAAATCATTTGTCCTTTTTGAGGAGAAAGAGAAAGAGATAAACTTCTACTTTGCTTTTCATTATGTACTTAATGAAAGAGAAATATTTAAAATATTAAATATTTTTATATATAAGTACTTAAAAAGAGAAAAAAGGACCCTCAACACAGTCCTCCAATAGTGATCCACATGTAGTATCTGCTGGTTTAGACTACCGGCATGCATTTGAATGTGCCCAGTATTTTCAGATCCTGGGTCACAAATTTATTATATTTGCATTCCCATTGTGCTAATTTCTGGCCTTATAAATTCAATTATTAATTATCTAATTATTATTTTTAATTCTCTAATACATTATCTGCTTCCAGAACAAAGCTGTAATAAAAAGAAAACTGTGATAGGAGCATGCTATGCTAAATTGCTACACCATTATAAATGTCTCTCAGCTTTCTCTCTGTTTTGCCCATGATTCTACACTCTCCCTTTGGTTATCAGAGTGTCCAGTCTTCACTTCCCACTTGGAAATTTGACATTCCTTCCATGCCTCAGCCTTCCTGTGCCCCGATCATGTAGTCAGTATTAAAATGTAGCTCTTTGAAACCAGCACATGGCATAGTAGTTATGTTACTGGGCTCACACATGGCTGACAGTGATTTGAGTCCCAGACCAACGACTTAAAACTCAGGCCAGGTGTGTGTGCGTGGGTTCCCAAAATCCTGAGAGGGGAATGGAGGAGAAGGAAATGAGGCATGGTCATTCTCCCAGGGAGTGATTTCTCTCTTTATGTCTCTCTGGCTCTGTCTTTCTGGTGAGCGTGCATGCCCTACAGCACCAAAAAAAAATAAAAATAAAAAAAATAATCTTCAAAGATACATTATCTAAGATAATTATTGATGAGAATTTACTAATTATTCTTTCAGGAATTTCCTTTAAAATCACTACCTTAATCCCAGGAAATGATTCAAATAATGTAAATATCTGTTCTTGTGCAGGATATAGGTGGAAACATATGGTCAAGGGGGTATTGAGATTTGTTTTTGAATGCATCTTCATAACCATTAATTGTGCTTCCTTTGTTCCACCTTGATAAGATTAAAATCTGTAGATACCATCTCAGACAACATTTTTTTCTGATTTCTAAATTTAGCATAGGCCTAGCTGTGGTGGCGTAGATTATGGTGCACCCCTATGTGATATTAGAGTCACATAAGAGGGCTGGGTTTGGATCTTGAATCAACCTGAATATGCCAGGCATGTCTATGTGCACCCATAATCCTGGCTGACTGGAAAATTAGGAGAAGGATGGCATGACAAAACCCTGTTAAGAATAACTGTCTTACTTTCTCTAGTGAAATAAATAAAATATAAAATAAAATTAAAAATGTAACACAGAAGTTGCTATCAACCATTGTATTGGAGAGTTTGGAACATTTGTCACTGATACCAAGATTTAAGAACATCATGGAAGAAAATCTGAAATGGCATGAGCTTATACATATAGAAATTGAAACAGAGCTGTTTTAAGAACATACTTTTGACTGAGCATTAAGAAATAAATAGCCAGGTTAACTCTGTGACCTGGTGGTTAAATCAGCTGGATCCCACATGGCCTACTGTGTGGGTTCAAGTCTTGGACCTGGCTACTTGAGAAACACACCAGATCCATGTGAATGAATGCTCGAAATCCTGAAAGGAGGGAGAAATGGAGGAGAAGGTTGCAGTATGACTGTTCCCATGAAAATTTTTTCTCCTCTCCCTTTCTCTCTCTCTGGTCAACACAGGCATCCCCTGTAGAAAAGTAAATAAAGAATAAATAAAAGAAAACTTAAAAAAAAAAACAAAACTGTAAGAGCCTCCACTGAAATCTTTATAATGTAGATAGAAGGCAAAATTGTGAATGCTAGTGAGGCTTAAGTCTGTCCTTTTTACCAGTTATCTCATCCTCTTATTAATCTTTTTTATTTTCTAGCTCTGTCTCTAAAAATATATTCTGATAAGAAAACTTATGATATGTAAGCAGTGTACTAAGTTTCATTTCTCCTTAGATGTGTCTTTTTTAACATTTTTAAAATAGTATTATTTATAATAGCATCAAATAGCTATTAATGTAACTATTAATGAATTTGCAAGACTTCTATACAAATAACTATAAAACATTTTTTTGTTTTTTTTTTGTGTGTGTTAGTTTTTTATTAACATTTCGTTGGAAGAGGGTTTCTTTAGCCTCAGCTTGCTTTGAAATTTTTTTTTCACATTATTTATTATTATTATTATTATTATTTGTATATACTTTCAATCATATTGTTTGGCTTACAATGAGACCATTTCGATATGTGAACATTTCTCCCTAGACCTGTTGATCGAAATATCTTCAACAGATAACACCACACCTCCCCATCCCGTCAATGCTCTACCTCTTAGATGTGTCTTTAACAGTAAAATGAAAGAATAATATTTTTAAATAAATTATTCAAATTATGGTCATTTACAGGTAAAACCCTTATGTATTCAAAAAGTAATTTGCTACAGCTTTATAAGTATGATTTTAAGACATCATGAATAAAAATATAAAATAAATGATACATTTAGTATGATGTTTTTATTAGTATTCAAAAGAAAGAGTAAACCAAATATTTTAAATACTATGCTATTTCAGTGTGCAACTGGAGTTGCAGATTATTTTTCACAACTGTCTTGAAGTGTAGAAATATAAATTAATTTCTTTTGGAATAAAAATAAATTTTCCTTCAAGAAAAAAATGTCTTATTTAGGAAGATAATTTTTTTTTTAGAGCCTTTTGCTATAGGGCGCGTACGCTCGCCAGACAGACAGAGAGAGACAGAGAGACAGAAAGCGAGAAATCAACCCCCAGGGGAGGATGGCCGCACCGCAGTCTCTTCTCCTCCGTTCTCCTCTCGGGATCTTGGGCACGCACGCACACGCGCCCAGCGTGTGTTTTAAGCCACCGGGTTCAGGACACAAACCACGGTCGATTACGTGGGAGTCCAGCGACATAGCCATTATGCTAACTGCTGGTCCCGGAAGATAATTTAATACTTCAGTAATGCATAAAAAAAGTGTTTGAGAAAAGTGGGTATAAATGAGGAAAATATATTTGGAATCCAATATATCTAATATAGTTGGATTCAAAAGGATGACAGAGAAAAAGAGAAGAATAAAAGAAAACTCAAAATATGAGAAGAGGGTGAGGCTGTCTGTGGCATGATAACAACAGGCAGTAAAAAATTCATAATGGTAGTAGGGCTGAATTAACTTTAATAGATAAGTGTGCTTATTAATAAAATTTAAGTTGCTGGTTTTCCTGTAATGTGATTATTTCTCTAAATCTTCAGTGAAATCTGCCATACAAAGAGAGACCTTGAGTGAGAATGTGTATGTATGCATATGGGTGTGTGTTGGCTTATAAATACTTCAGAAAATATCTATAGGTATATTAAATAAATAAGTCATATAATTCTGTTGTTTATACTCATTGAGAGGAAAAATATAAAGGTGATTAATTCATTGATGCAAAATAAAATATATACTTACAGGTTATTATGGTTTGAAAATAAATATATACTTACAGGTTACATTGGTTTGAATGTGTCCCCCAGAAATTTATGTAGTGAAATTTAGTTGTGACAGGTAAACAAAGTGAAAGCTTAATCCAAGTATGGGATTAAGAAGTGGAACCTTGGAGCCATCTGGTGGCATGGTGCTGAAGGCACCAGACTCCTATGATAGGCGGGTAGCTAGTAATGAGTGGACAGCCCTGAGAATCACAACTTATCAGGAATTACAATAAATCCTCCATGAAAGTGCATTCTTCCCACCCAGCTCTTGGCACCAGGAAGGCGAAGAAACATTGGGATGATTGTAAATTTCTCTCTTCTCATTCTTGGCAAATACCGAAAAGAACCAATCAGACATTTTGGTCAACATCCTGGTTCCCACTGGGGCAATAAACTAATGGGGGAGTTCATCCTAATTAGGATGCTCCTAGCTTCAAGGTTCACATTGGGCATGTCAGTAAGCTAATCAAATTCCTCAAATTCTTCATGTGTAAAAGAGACGTGAATGTGCAGGAGAAAGCCCCGCAAATTCAAATAAAGAACAGAAAGTATGACAGACCTCCCACTGTTAAATATTCATTATAATTTCTAGTAATAAAAATTACACCTAAACCAGTTGCAAACACAGTTGCTACCTAGCAACCTTCCCACCAAAGTCTTTTGGGTGTACCTCTTTTCTAAAATCTTTCTTTCCTATTAAATTATCCTTTCTACCTACTTTTATTGTGGTTGTGGCTTTATTTTGCACCTAGGGTCAGGTCTCTGATTTTAGGGATTGGATTCAAAGAACCAAAGATTTTACAGAATGCAGATTAACACTCTCTCATCCTATGACACTCCTATATGGTTGACTACAGTTTGAGTCCTGAACCTGGTGACTTGAAAATCATGCCAGCAGTAGTATGTGCGTGCCCAAGAACCCAGGATGAGAATAGAGGAGAAGGGATTGCAGCATGACCATCCCCACCCCACCCCCCGGGGGGTGATTTCTCACTCTCTTTCTCCCTCTCTTTATCTCTGGGAAGTGCATGTGACCTATGGCAAAAACCTAAAAAAAATTTAAAAGAAGTAGAATTTCCTGGGAAGTGATTAAGATTAAGGTGATTGGTTACTGATGGGTTTATAAAAAGGAAATAAGAGATACAAGCATTCTCAAGCTCTTGCCATGTGATGCTATGTGTTGCCTTGGGACTCTGTATAGAGTTCCTATAAACAACAAGATTTTTATCAGATGTGGTCCCTTGTCATTGGACGTCCAAACCATGAACAAAGACTAAAGATTATTAATGAGTTTGAAGATCACTAAGTGGCATGAAATCCTTAAATTTGGCATATTTCCCGATATGATATGACTATCTACAAGCACGAGAATAGAGGCTTCGGCCGATTTTAACATGATCTTATTGAAAGCAATGAATTCAGCTGACCTACACATTTTGGACTACCCTTTCACCAATGTACTTGCTTTGTTTTGTTTGTCCATTCATTGTTCATTGATGCTAGGTGTCTTAAAACTGCAAGAGCAAATTTGGACATGCAAATAAAAGAAAAATTTTGATATATGAAAATAAATATGCTTATTAAAAAACTTTATCCTAATACTTTTTGAAATGAAATTTTAGACCCTTCTAACTGTGATGAATATGGATTCCATTGCTATACTATGTAGGATATCTCTAGAGGCTATAAAAAACAAACCACAAGACTTTAGTCATTAATGGAATAGAATTTTACTTCTTTTTTATGTAAGTTATAATCAAAGAGTGTGTGATGGGTGCGGTGATAGCAGTCTTAGTGTTATCTATGCCAGGCTTACAAAGAATCTGTCATACTCATTATTTACTTACAAAGTTAATCAGTGCTTGTCCAGCAGAACTAGGAAGAACCAAATCATTAATAGAAGTTCCTCAGAGGCTATGTCTGAAGGAGTCTTACTTTATATCCTTTCATCACTTTTTAAAAATTTAATTATTTTTTTTATTACCATAGGGTGCATACATTTGCAAATAGATAGGGAAAGAGAGAAAGCAATTCCCCGCAGAGCGACATCACCTCATATTCCCCTTTCTCTCATTTCTCCATCCCATTAGGATTCTAACCACACACATACATGCACCATGAATTCTCTTTAAACCACTGGGTCTAGGACTCAAACCACAATGAGCCCTGTGATTTCTAGCTCTCTATGCATTGCATGCAATTACTGTGCAACAGGACAAGTTCCAGTTATCTTTTACTGATTAGCGCTCAATCACAGGGTACCTCTATGAGGAGGCTAAAAGATGTACTTTAATTTAGTGTTCAGCAGGGAGAGAAAATAGATGTAGAAAGATTATAGTAGAAAATAATACTACAATTGTAAAAGATAGCCTTTGCTTGCTGTAGTCTGCCTTATCATCTCCAAATAACTGCTTCACTGTTGTTTTTTTTTTCCCCCCCCATAGGAAAAAATATACTCCTTTTCTTTAAAAGGTAGCTGAATGTTCCAAAAACTCACTGTGATTTGTGATAGCGGTAATGTTGGGATAATTTTATTTAATAATTATATTGTAAAAACAAAAAAAAAAAGTATATACAACCCAACAACTCAACAAAGAAGGTATACAGATGGCAAAAAATATAAAAACATATAAATAGATACTGGACCTCTTATGCCACTAGGAAGTCGCAAATTAAAATCACAATGAAATACCACTATATACCAATTAGGACAGCTAAGATACAAAACACTGACAGCCTCAAATTCTGACAAGAATGTGCAGCAACAGGAATGCTTATTGGTTGCTACCAGAATGCAAAATAGTAGTTATATTGGAAGGCAGTCTGACAATTTCTTATAAATTTACACGGAGGCTTACCATACCATCCAGTAGTGTTATTTACCAAATCAGTTACAAGCTTATGTTCACACACAAACCTGTATGTGAACATTTATAGCGGCTTTCATTTTAATTGCTAACTATTGGGAAAAGAGCCAATTTTCCTTTAATAAGTAAGTGAATAAACAACCTGTGGTGCAACCATGAAATGTAATATTATTACATGATAAAAAGAAATGAGCTAGTAAGCCATGAAATCATGAAGTAAACTTCAATGTATACTGCTAATTGAAAGAAGCTTACCTGAAAGGAACACATACTGTATGATTCCAAATATGTGATGCTCCGGAAAAGACAAAAGTGTAGAGAAAATGAAGGGATCAGTGGTTTCCATGGGTTTATGGAGGCCAGCTGAAAAATGAATAGGTAAGTTACAGATCACTTTTAGGGGAGGAAGTATTTAGTATGATATTCTAATGGTAGATACATGCCATTATACATTTGTCAAAACCCACAGACTTGTACAACAAAGCATATATCCTAAGGCAAACTATGGACATCAATTAATAATAAATGTGTCAATACTGGCTCACCAACTGTAATAAATATATCACAATAATGTATGATGCTAATGATGTTAATAAGGAAAACAATGTATGGTGAGGGGGCATATGGGAACTCTGTATTATTTATGCAATTTTTCTTTGAAACTATAACTGATCTAATAATAATAAAATTATTTTTTACATGGCAAATACTAAAATTAATTGAAACTTTTAAAATTGAAGGCTAACCAACATCCTGAAAATCTACTCCCAGACATCTCAAAATTTTCTTTTTTTTTTTGAGAGGTTTTCGCTATAGGGCGCGTGCTCTCGCCAGACAGACAGAGACAAAGAGACAGAAAGCGAGGAATCACCCCCCCAGGAGGGATGATCACTCCGCAATCCCTTCTTCTCCATTCTCCTCTCAGGATCTTGGGCATGTGCACTCATGCGCCCGGCGTGAGTTGTAAGCCACTGGGTCCGGGACACGAACCGCAGTCGACTATGTGGGAGTCCAGTGACATAGCCATTAAGCTAACTGCTGGTTCCCTCAAAATTTTCTTGAAAAGAGAGCAGTGGATGACTAACTTAGGAAATAGAGACACAGTACTGAGAATTCTTAGTGGAGTTTTGAAGAAGCAGCCTTCCAGTTATGCCATATGGAAAAGACTTTCCAAGAAGTAAACAACAGCATGGACAATCCACTCAAGAGCTTCAACAAAAACTCACTGATCTTCCATGGATCATCTTCTTTATCAAATAGCTTCTGCAAAAATTTGTGATATTAAGAGATTCCCAAGATAACCCATCACTAAATCTTGAATCTTGTGTCCTCTTAACTCTCTTTCTCGACACTGAGTAATAGAAAAACAAACAAATAAAAACTATGAAATATAATTAAACAAAAGAAACTATTACAAGGTAAAATGACCAACTCCTGGATTTTCAACTGAAGGATATTTCTGGGGGAATGAGAAAAACTTGCCAATCTCAAGAGAAATCATCCTGCATGCAGAGATCACATCCTTGTAGTATTCAACATTTGTAGGAAATACGTCTGTTAGTTAAATAAATTAATTTAATCCTTGATTGAATTTTATAAAATTTCATTTTATTTTTAGTGTTTTTGTTGTCATAGGGTATGTATGTTTACTGGAGAGAGACACAGAAAGCGAGAGGGAAAGAGAGAAATCACCCACTAATGGAAAGGAGAATGGAGAAATCCCTTCTCCTCCATTCTTCTCTTGGGATATTGGCATACAAGCATATGCACCTGGCATAATTTTCCAGTTGCCAGGTTCAGCACTCGAACTGTGGTCAACCATGTGGGAGTCCAGCACCTTAACCACTATGCCACGTGCTGGTCCCCTTGACTATTTTTAGTGAACCTTCCGATCCATTGTTCTAGCTCTAGTTTTGGGATAATTTCTATTCAAGCAATAAGTAACTAATATACCAAACAAATATATGACACATGAATGAAATTATGTATTTATGACTCATATAACAAAGTTTATGTAATACATCAGACTGAAATTTTATGCAGATAACTGCAATAAAAATAAAGAATAATCAATTGAATTTATCCTGTCATATATGTTCAGTTACTCATATACCCATGACTTGGAATATAAATGTTGAGAAAATTCAAAGATAAATAAAAAACATAAATGTAACAATGACACTATAAAACACTTGCCTATTTTCATTTTCTATCTGTTCTTATTTTTAATTAAAAAATATAAAATATTTTCCTTTTCAAATAGATATGTACTTAGATCTTTTTATAAAATTAATATAAAGGTGCATTCTTAAATACTGAATTTAAAATATAAATTTATGTTTATAATATAGTTATAATATCAATATTTATATGAAATAAAGTATTTATTTTTAAATATTGTTATTAATTGGAATGGTAGCTAGAAAAGCATTAGTAAAATGATGCTATGTGGAAATGAGGGGGTGTAAGCAACTATTTTATTATATCCTTATATTTAAAAATTATATTAAATATATTAAACCTAAACGGAACTAGCAGTTAGTGTAATGGCTATGTTTCTGGACTCCCATGTAGGTGATCACAGTTTGAGTCCTGGACCTGTTGGCTCAAACTCATGCTGAGCACCTGTACATACATGCCCAAGATCCTGGGAGGAGAATGGAGAAGGGATTGCCGAGAAACCTCTCAAAACAAAACAAAACAAAACAAACAAACAAACAAAAAAGCTCTCAAAAAAATAAAACCCTAAACCATGAAGTAGAAATAGATGATAATTTTTAAAAGGTGAGATAAGCAAAAAATGAATGAAAATTATTACAATTCATATTTGTTTTACTTAATTTATTACTATCAAATAAGCAGCACAAAGCTGAGCATGAGCTTTTTCTTATATTTTTATTTACATTAATTATTGTACTTCTTTCCAGCACATATTATGGGTTCTCCAAGCATAGACCCATTGCATGTCAGACAAGTCAAAGATAGTACCATACATAATAGCTTTCCATTACTGTGTCTGTTAAATTTTCTTCCTGATCAACCCTTCTCACTCTCAACTGTCCATCCTCTTCTCTATAATCTCTGATATTATACTTTAGATATCTTGCTGTCTTTGCCATTGTATTTTCAATACATTGAATGTGGGGACACACAATGTCTTTCTTTCATAGCCTGGATTGCTTTGCTTGGCATTAAATCTGTATTTGTCCATTCTGTATCAAATTACAGGAACTTGTTATTTTATGGCTGAGTAATATTCCATAACATGTATATGCCACATTTTTTTCATCCAGTCATCCATTCCCGGGAATTTAGGTTCATTCCATGTCTTAACGATTGTGAGTAATGCTGTAATAAACATGGAATTTAAGTGTCTTTCCAACTCAGTATTTTTGTATATTTGGGTAAATACTCAGAAATGGCATCATTGTGTTATATGGTAGTTCTGAACCTCCATATTGTTCTGCACAGTGGCTGTACTAATTCATATTCCCACCAATAGTGTAGGAGGATTCTCCTTTCACCACTGCCTAGCAAACACTTGTCATTCTTTCTTTCTCTATTTTTATCATAGCCATTCTAACTGGGGTTAATATGGTATCACATTGCGGTTTGGGCTTGCATTTATCTTATGATAAAAGATGTTGAATATACCTTTGGCCATTTGTATGTCTTCCCAGGAAAGTTGTCTGTTCAGTTCATTTGCCCACTGTTTAATTGGATTTTTTTTTTTTCAGATAAGCTGCTTGAGTTTCCTATATATTCTGGTTATTAGTTCCTTATCTGAAGCAAAGTTTGCAAATATTCTCTCCCATTATGAGACTCGTCTATTCACTCTGATTGTTTTCTTTGCTGTATAGAAGGTTTTTAGCCTAATGTAGTCCACCTTGTCCATATTTGGGATTATTGGCTGTGCTGTAGGTGTCTTCGGTAAGAAATATTTTCCTACTCCAATGTTTTCAAGAATCTCCCTGATGTTTTCTACCAGTAGTTTCATAGTCTGAGTCTTGATGTTTAGATCTTTGATTAATTCTGAGTTTATTTTTGTTAATGATTAGAGATAGAGCCTAGTTTTATTTTCTGCAGATAGACATATGGTTCTTTCGATACCATTTGTGAATAGAATTCCTTTTTCCTGAGATTATTTTATCCCCTATGTCAAAAAACAGCTAAATATTTTGGGGTTTATTTCTGGGTTTTCTATTCTGCTCCCCGTGCCTATTTTTGTGTCAGTACCAAATTTTTTTTTTTTTTTTTTTTTTTTTTTTTTTGGAGAGGCTTTTCGCTATAGGGCGCGTGCGCTCGCCAGACAGACAGAGAGAGACATAGAGACAGAAAGCGAGAAATCACCCCCCAGGGGGGATGGTCACGCCGCAATCCCTTCTCCTCCATTCTCCTCTCGGGATCTTGGGCACGCACGCACACGCGCCCGGCGTGAGTTTTAAGCCACCGGGTCCGAGACGCGAACCGCGGTCGACTACGTGGGAGTCCAGCGACATAGCCATTACGCTAACTGCTGGTTCCCCAGTACCAAATTATTTTGATTGCTCCAATGTTGTATTATAATTTGAGTCAGGTTGTGAGATGCCTCCTACTTTATTCTTTTTGTTCAGTATTGTCTTGAAAATAAAGGGTCCTTTATAATTCCA